>CAXARV010000057.1:0-207500 GCA_963971375.1 Platycheirus rosarum
AGACACTAGTGTTCTCTTTGATAGAACTTTTAGTTTGCAGATTGTATAAAATTAAAAAAAAAGTTGTAAAACTCGCAAAATTTTGAGAAGTCATTTATTGAAGAAGACAAAATTACATTTCAAAAACGTAACCTTCAACTTCGTTTAAGACATTTGTAATAAAAAAATGTACTCACCATTCTTCCATTGTTTTCCATTTCCTATTGAAGAACATAAATAGAAAATCCCTCAGTACATATGTTTACATCTTCTTGCATGTGCTTTAAATGATACTTCACCAAGAGCACCCCGTATGAATAAGTTTGATTTTTTTGAAACTACGATTTAAATTGCACTTGAATATTTTATTAACAGACCCTCTTCAAAACCCTTTTAGCCGCTTTAATATTTGGCACCAAAGCTCTTGATTCACAGCAGTCATCTAAAAATGGATGGTTGAGCAGTTCATCAGCTGTCGCCCTTTTGTCAACTTCAACTTGCAAACAACGATCTAGGAAATTTTGCAAATTTGGCGTGAGATTGTCCCAGCTCTTAACATCTGGCCGGCCGTTTGCAGCAATCAAATACAATGCTCTTAAAGGTGTCTCATATAGATAAGGTGGCTGACCTTCAATCATTTCAATTGCCATAATTCCGATGGACCAAATGTCAACCTTCTTGCCGTACTTCTTGCGAGTAACAACCTCTGGTGCCATCCAATAGGGTGTCCCAACCATTGTCTGACGCTTTTCATCACCTTCGATGTTGGCACAGAATCCGAAATCAGTTACTTTAACAGCACCATCCATACCCAACAGAACGTTGTCGGATTTGATATCCCGATGAATGATTCCCTTTGAATGAAGAAAACTTATAGCATGCAAGACCTCCCTACACACGCAAGCTATCTGTCGTTCCTTCATAACAGTCTCGGTGACAACATCAGTCAGTGGACCTCCATCCATATATTCCATTATCACCCACAATTGATCCTCTGGCTCGAGCAGATAAGCATCCAAAAAATTAACAAGATTACGATGATTGAAATCTTTGAGGACACGAATCTCGGTCAAAATCAACTCCTTCGAAGACTGATTTTTCATATCTATTGTCTTCACAGCAACTTGTTGGTCAGACACATTGTCAGCGGCAATAAAGACTACTCCAGAAGCTCCTTTGCCTACCTCAAGGGTCGTCTTATATCGATCCCGGGGATTGTTTAGGTTACAGATTTGCCTGAGCTCTGCATAGACCTCCGTATCTGATTTTTGTTCCCGCTTTTCCTTCGAGCGACGCAGAATGCTTTCATCCACAGCCGCATCTTCGAAATTGGAAGCTTTGATTATTATTGTGTTGGTGTTCGGCTGTGAATTGGGCAAACCATCTGAGATCAGTCGCAAATCCTCAATTCCTTTCTGGAGTTTTTTATTGCTATGTGTGATTACAGGCTTTGGCATTATCACTGGTTTTTGTGTAGGAAGCGTAGAGCTTTTTTTGGCTGGAAGAGGAGGCGCGGCAGACGGAGAAGACACTGGCAGACATTTAACCGGTGATTTGGGAGTAGATATGGTCGTCGTTTTAAGCTGCTCGTTCAATATCGAGGCGTTGCTGCTCGTGTTACTACTACCACTCTCCTCACTGCTAGTTTCGAATGATTCTAGAGAATCTCCCAAACTATCCTGAGACTTATGTGCATTCTTAAAGTTCACATAGTTTTCTATTTCCTTTGATTCCTCATGAATCGCTTGCTCGGTTATAAAAGGTTTAAAAACATCGGGTTGCTCTTTTTTTTTAATCGAGTAGTTATAAAACTTCACAGCCTGATAGGCAGCTTCGGGATCTTTCTTCTGTTCATCCTGTGTAATTTGGTCATTCATTAATCGAAGCCATGGGGTAGGTAAACCTTCCAAATCACCTGTTACTTTATTCAGCGACACATGTACATGTCGCTGAAAGTCCGTCGGAGCGCCAATATCTGTGATTTGCTCTTTGTTGGGTTTGAGCCAACGTTTGATTGAATGCATTGTAACTTGTAATTAGTTGAACAACGCTTATACTCTGCGAGTCACTTCAGTAGAATTTCTAAGAAAATTTCAATTTAGATCGTGAATCATCGCAAAATCCACTTTTTCAACAATGTCAACTTTTCTCAAGTTGTTCTCTCTTTTGTTCTTACTAAGGGAGTATCTTTTTACACTGTCACTCTGAGATATTTTTATTTAATTCTCATGCGAATTTTCGTGTTTTTGAAAATTCTTTATTACTTAAATTTGTAGAAAAAAAATCAATCTTTTTGTATATACTTAAGGGTTATACACTTTCACTTTCTTTGCATATACTTTTTCTTTATCAAAAAAAGAAAATGAATAGCAAATACGAGATACATATGTATATATGTATGTACATACACTGGATATACTCCTGTTTTTTTTTATAGGAGTGGCACTATTTATTTAAGCTTTTACAAGGTTCGATATTTCCAATTTATTTGATTTTAATAAGATACACTAGTTATGAAAATTTTGTATGGAAATCAAAGCAGGTCTTCCAGAAGAATAAAGTAATTAAGCAAGACACAACAAGATGACCGATCACACACTTAATTTCAAGAGGGCACTTAAAAATGAAACAAGAAAGGCGATTAGTAAGAAAATGTTTGAAAATGTAATGAACTGTGGGTGTATCCGTGCAGTTGCAGTACCTCAACTTTAAAATGCAATTTTAGCTATTTTGTTCGTACGTTTTTGAAAGATAAAGATAATGCAAAAGAGAACTGTCTGAGTTTTTAATGATTACGATTTACGAATTACGATACCCGATATCGGTAAGGTGGAGAAAGAGCATGTCCAGTTCTAGAAATATATGAAGGAACAGGAATGAGAGAGTAGGCTGTTTGACGTTTGAATCGCAATGCACACAATTTTAGCTTTTAGCAAAATTTATCTTGATAAACTTTCTTCTTTTTTCATACGAAAGACAGCTTTAAAAAATACCAAGATAAAAATTAACTTGCATAAGTTCAATGTTTAATTGTTTTTAAATGAATTATCACAATTAATTTTATTTTTTGGAACAGGAATATAACATACACATTCATAATATACAACTTGTTAACATTTTTTGTCGTATCCTAACCAGGAGCTGAGTCAAAATGAAGTAAAACGCAGGTTAAATAATTATAAACTATCCAATGAAAACTGAAATCATTGCTTAAATTATTAAGAAATGTTAAATTTTAAGTTTAAAATGTTCAATTGAAATAATTTCTGTCGGATTAGTTGGACATTTTATTCTCTAAATTCAATATTAATATAAATTTGATTTTATTTACATTATTTTTAAGTTAAATTTTTTTTCTTGAGTTTCACTTTTTCTTGCAACTTTTCAGAAATGTCTAGTGGAAACGCTGCAATTTAAAATTATTGCAGCCAAACATAAATTTAATTTTTTTGTTCGGATTTGTGCACGATCCAACATTTTCATTGCTTACATTGCGATTATAAGGACTATAAGACAAGTTTAGGATTCGTGAATACCAAAAAATGAGATAACAATCAAACATGGCATTACGATCATAGAAGTCTAAAAAGTAATTGGCAAAAAATGTCTGTCAGTCTGTCTGTCAATATGTATAACGAGCTGCAGCCTAAAGGAGGCTTTACATACATCTGCATCTGCAAATTTGAAGAAAAGTAGAACAGGACCAATACAAATCACTAATATATAAGATAAAAAGAGCACACACTAAAGGCTTCCTTTAAATTTACTATAACTTTTTAACATGTTCTTGGTCACATTCGATTGCTATCAATACCTATCCGAAATACATTAAACATAGACAAAAACCAAAAGATACCAATTATTATCAATATATAAAATAAATAAAATAAGGAAAACAAATATTCTGTGCCTTGGACGTATTATATATGGTCTGCTAGTCTAAGGTGAACTTCATACAACAATTGCCAAAAAAAAATGTGGCCAACATTGAGAATGCGATGCTACCTGTACTGAACCCACATCAGGGAAAAAAAATAACTACTTAAAATGTTGACATAGAAGCTCGCGACATCTGTTTTTTTTAAATTCAAAAAGTCGCATTTACCGGTGAAACATAACTGACACTTTTGATTCCATCCATAGAAGTGTGCGACATCTTTGGTATTTTGCCTCTTGTTTTTTTAGATCGTGTACAACCTCCTTTTTTATTGGGTTGTGCCTAAGACAAGCTAAAAGCACTAGAAGGAAAAAAGGGATTTTTTTAAAATCTCGTAGAAAAAAGGGGTTTTAGTTGTAATCTCTTCAAATAATGCTGATTTTATTAAGATTTTCAAAGAAAGTAATGAATTAATCAATAAAATAAAATATTCTAATTTCTTTAATCTAAAGTTATTTAATAAACATTAAAGTAATCTGTAGATCGTTTTTACAAGTGCCTGTGCATATTAAAACATTTAAGTTGCGGTATTATATCGTGATAGTGTGTGCACTACAAAATTAATTTAACTCATAATCTTCAAGCCAAAAAATCAACTAACTGTATTGTTAACTTTAGCAGAAACTCTGCTTTTCAAATTACCTTGATTTAAATTTAATTACATTTATTTATATAGTGCCTTATTGAGTTTGTTTTGGGCTTTAAAAAAAGTGGCTATATTTGTCTGTGTGATAAGTAAGTTAAAAAGTTAAGTCTAAAAGTTATTGCAATTTTAAATATTTTTTTTGCAAAATTTACTACTTGTTATCCTATATTAAGGGTTGCCAAGTTGTGTTTTGGTAAATATCTTAATTTTTTATTTCCTTTTTTTTGTGTCGCTCACGTAAAACGCACATTATCTTTATTATTTTATAATAATGAGTGAATTAAATTGCTTAGTTTGCAAGAAATATACAAATGATGATATGGTGTCTTGTGATGTTTGCCTCAAACAAGTACATGCGAAATGCATTGGGTTAAAAGGCAAAGATGCTAATAAGCTTACTACAGTTTCTGGTCTACACTTCTATTGTAAGGAGCATGAAAACATTTCAGTTGACAAACTTTATTGGAAAATTGTAAAGCACTATTTGATAGTGCCAACTCAATTTTTTCTGATCTGAAAAACATTTTCGATTTTAATATTTCGAGCAGTATTGCGATGTTAACTGCTTTTAATAATATTGATCCTGACATTTCCTCTCCGGGTTTATCGTCTCCAAATCCATTGATCGTTCTTACCCCTTAACCGAATATGAACTCAAAACAAAAATACAAACTGCCATAACAACAACAACAACAACAACAACAACAACAACAACAACAACAACAACAACAACAACAACAACAACAACAACAACAACAACAACAACAACAACAACAACAACAACAACAACAACAACAACAACAACAACAACAACAACAACAACAACAACAACAACAACAACAACAACAACAACAACAACAACAACAACAACAACAACAACAACAACAACAACAACAACAACAACAACAACAACAACAACAACAACAACAACAACAACAACAACAACAACAACAACAACAACAACAACAACAACAACAACAACAACAACAACAACAACAACAACAACAACAACAACAACAACAACAACAACAACAACAACAACAACAACAACAACAACAACAACAACAACAACAACAACAACAACAACAACAACAACAACAACAACAACAACAACAACAACAACAACAACAACAACAACAACAACAACAACAACAACAACAACAACAACAACAACAACAACAACAACAACAACAACAACAACAACAACAACAACAACAACAACAACAACAACAACAACAACAACAACAACAACAACAACAACAACAACAACAACAACAACAACAACAACAACAACAACAACAACAACAACAACAACAACAACAACAACAACAACAACAACAACAACAACAACAACAACAACAACAACAACAACAACAACAACAACAACAACAACAACAACAACAACAACAACAACAACAACAACAACAACAACAACAACAACAACAACAACAACAACAACAACAACAACAACAACAACAACAACAACAACAACAACAACAACAACAACAACAACAACAACAACAACAACAACAACAACAACAACAACAACAACAACAACAACAACAACAACAACAACAACAACAACAACAACAACAACAACAACAACAACAACAACAACAACAACAACAACAACAACAACAACAACAACAACAACAACAACAACAACAACAACAACAACAACAACAACAACAACAACAACAACAACAACAACAACAACAACAACAACAACAACAACAACAACAACAACAACAACAACAACAACAACAACAACAACAACAACAACAACAACAACAACAACAACAACAACAACAACAACAACAACAACAACAACAACAACAACAACAACAACAACAACAACAACAACAACAACAACAACAACAACAACAACAACAACAACAACAACAACAACAACAACAACAACAACAACAACAACAACAACAACAACAACAACAACAACAACAACAACAACAACAACAACAACAACAACAACAACAACAACAACAACAACAACAACAACAACAACAACAACAACAACAACAACAACAACAACAACAACAACAACAACAACAACAACAACAACAACAACAACAACAACAACAACAACAACAACAACAACAACAACAACAACAACAACAACAACAACAACAACAACAACAACAACAACAACAACAACAACAACAACAACAACAACAACAACAACAACAACAACAACAACAACAACAACAACAACAACAACAACAACAACAACAACAACAACAACAACAACAACAACAACAACAACAACAACAACAACAACAACAACAACAACAACAACAACAACAACAACAACAACAACAACAACAACAACAACAACAACAACAACAACAACAACAACAACAACAACAACAACAACAACAACAACAACAACAACAACAACAACAACAACAACAACAACAACAACAACAACAACAACAACAACAACAACAACAACAACAACAACAACAACAACAACAACAACAACAACAACAACAACAACAACAACAACAACAACAACAACAACAACAACAACAACAACAACAACAACAACAACAACAACAACAACAACAACAACAACAACAACAACAACAACAACAACAACAACAACAACAACAACAACAACAACAACAACAACAACAACAACAACAACAACAACAACAACAACAACAACAACAACAACAACAACAACAACAACAACAACAACAACAACAACAACAACAACAACAACAACAACAACAACAACAACAACAACAACAACAACAACAACAACAACAACAACAACAACAACAACAACAACAACAACAACAACAACAACAACAACAACAACAACAACAACAACAACAACAACAACAACAACAACAACAACAACAACAACAACAACAACAACAACAACAACAACAACAACAACAACAACAACAACAACAACAACAACAACAACAACAACAACAACAACAACAACAACAACAACAACAACAACAACAACAACAACAACAACAACAACAACAACAACAACAACAACAACAACAACAACAACAACAACAACAACAACAACAACAACAACAACAACAACAACAACAACAACAACAACAACAACAACAACAACAACAACAACAACAACAACAACAACAACAACAACAACAACAACAACAACAACAACAACAACAACAACAACAACAACAACAACAACAACAACAACAACAACAACAACAACAACAACAACAACAACAACAACAACAACAACAACAACAACAACAACAACAACAACAACAACAACAACAACAACAACAACAACAACAACAACAACAACAACAACAACAACAACAACAACAACAACAACAACAACAACAACAACAACAACAACAACAACAACAACAACAACAACAACAACAACAACAACAACAACAACAACAACAACAACAACAACAACAACAACAACAACAACAACAACAACAACAACAACAACAACAACAACAACAACAACAACAACAACAACAACAACAACAACAACAACAACAACAACAACAACAACAACAACAACAACAACAACAACAACAACAACAACAACAACAACAACAACAACAACAACAACAACAACAACAACAACAACAACAACAACAACAACAACAACAACAACAACAACAACAACAACAACAACAACAACAACAACAACAACAACAACAACAACAACAACAACAACAACAACAACAACAACAACAACAACAACAACAACAACAACAACAACAACAACAACAACAACAACAACAACAACAACAACAACAACAACAACAACAACAACAACAACAACAACAACAACAACAACAACAACAACAACAACAACAACAACAACAACAACAACAACAACAACAACAACAACAACAACAACAACAACAACAACAACAACAACAACAACAACAACAACAACAACAACAACAACAACAACAACAACAACAACAACAACAACAACAACAACAACAACAACAACAACAACAACAACAACAACAACAACAACAACAACAACAACAACAACAACAACAACAACAACAACAACAACAACAACAACAACAACAACAACAACAACAACAACAACAACAACAACAACAACAACAACAACAACAACAACAACAACAACAACAACAACAACAACAACAACAACAACAACAACAACAACAACAACAACAACAACAACAACAACAACAACAACAACAACAACAACAACAACAACAACAACAACAACAACAACAACAACAACAACAACAACAACAACAACAACAACAACAACAACAACAACAACAACAACAACAACAACAACAACAACAACAACAACAACAACAACAACAACAACAACAACAACAACAACAACAACAACAACAACAACAACAACAACAACAACAACAACAACAACAACAACAACAACAACAACAACAACAACAACAACAACAACAACAACAACAACAACAACAACAACAACAACAACAACAACAACAACAACAACAACAACAACAACAACAACAACAACAACAACAACAACAACAACAACAACAACAATAACAATAACAACAACAACAACAACAACAACAACAACAACAACAACAACAACAACAACAACAACAACAACAACAACAACAACAACAACAACAACAACAACAACAACAACAACAACAACAACAACAACAACAACAACAACAACAACAACAACAACAACAACAACAACAACAACAACAACAACAACAACAACAACAACAACAACAACAACAACAACAACAACAACAACAACAACAACAACAACAACAACAACAACAACAACAACAACAACAACAACAACAACAACAACAACAACAACAACAACAACAACAACAACAACAACAACAACAACAACAACAACAACAACAACAACAACAACAACAACAACAACAACAACAACAACAACAACAACAACAACAACAACAACAACAACAACAACAACAACAACAACAACAACAACAACAACAACAACAACAACAACAACAACAACAACAACAACAACAACAACAACAACAACAACAACAACAACAACAACAACAACAACAACAACAACAACAACAACAACAACAACAACAACAACAACAACAACAACAACAACAACAACAACAACAACAACAACAACAACAACAACAACAACAACAACAACAACAACAACAACAACAACAACAACAACAACAACAACAACAACAACAACAACAACAACAACAACAACAACAACAACAACAACAACAACAACAACAACAACAACAACAACAACAACAACAACAACAACAACAACAACAACAACAACAACAACAACAACAACAACAACAACAACAACAACAACAACAACAACAACAACAACAACAACAACAACAACAACAACAACAACAACAACAACAACAACAACAACAACAACAACAACAACAACAACAACAACAACAACAACAACAACAACAACAACAACAACAACAACAACAACAACAACAACAACAACAACAACAACAACAACAACAACAACAACAACAACAACAACAACAACAACAACAACAACAACAACAACAACAACAACAACAACAACAACAACAACAACAACAACAACAACAACAACAACAACAACAACAACAACAACAACAACAACAACAACAACAACAACAACAACAACAACAACAACAACAACAACAACAACAACAACAACAACAACAACAACAACAACAACAACAACAACAACAACAACAACAACAACAACAACAACAACAACAACAACAACAACAACAACAACAACAACAACAACAACAACAACAACAACAACAACAACAACAACAACAACAACAACAACAACAACAACAACAACAACAACAACAACAACAACAACAACAACAACAACAACAACAACAACAACAACAACAACAACAACAACAACAACAACAACAACAACAACAACAACAACAACAACAACAACAACAACAACAACAACAACAACAACAACAACAACAACAACAACAACAACAACAACAACAACAACAACAACAACAACAACAACAACAACAACAACAACAACAACAACAACAACAACAACAACAACAACAACAACAACAACAACAACAACAACAACAACAACAACAACAACAACAACAACAACAACAACAACAACAACAACAACAACAACAACAACAACAACAACAACAACAACAACAACAACAACAACAACAACAACAACAACAACAACAACAACAACAACAACAACAACAACAACAACAACAACAACAACAACAACAACAACAACAACAACAACAACAACAACAACAACAACAACAACAACAACAACAACAACAACAACAACAACAACAACAACAACAACAACAACAACAACAACAACAACAACAACAACAACAACAACAACAACAACAACAACAACAACAACAACAACAACAACAACAACAACAACAACAACAACAACAACAACAACAACAACAACAACAACAACAACAACAACAACAACAACAACAACAACAACAACAACAACAACAACAACAACAACAACAACAACAACAACAACAACAACAACAACAACAACAACAACAACAACAACAACAACAACAACAACAACAACAACAACAACAACAACAACAACAACAACAACAACAACAACAACAACAACAACAACAACAACAACAACAACAACAACAACAACAACAACAACAACAACAACAACAACAACAACAACAACAACAACAACAACAACAACAACAACAACAACAACAACAACAACAACAACAACAACAACAACAACAACAACAACAACAACAACAACAACAACAACAACAACAACAACAACAACAACAACAACAACAACAACAACAACAACAACAACAACAACAACAACAACAACAACAACAACAACAACAACAACAACAACAACAACAACAACAACAACAACAACAACAACAACAACAACAACAACAACAACAACAACAACAACAACAACAACAACAACAACAACAACAACAACAACAACAACAACAACAACAACAACAACAACAACAACAACAACAACAACAACAACAACAACAACAACAACAACAACAACAACAACAACAACAACAACAACAACAACAACAACAACAACAACAACAACAACAACAACAACAACAACAACAACAACAACAACAACAACAACAACAACAACAACAACAACAACAACAACAACAACAACAACAACAACAACAACAACAACAACAACAACAACAACAACAACAACAACAACAACAACAACAACAACAACAACAACAACAACAACAACAACAACAACAACAACAACAACAACAACAACAACAACAACAACAACAACAACAACAACAACAACAACAACAACAACAACAACAACAACAACAACAACAACAACAACAACAACAACAACAACAACAACAACAACAACAACAACAACAACAACAACAACAACAACAACAACAACAACAACAACAACAACAACAACAACAACAACAACAACAACAACAACAACAACAACAACAACAACAACAACAACAACAACAACAACAACAACAACAACAACAACAACAACAACAACAACAACAACAACAACAACAACAACAACAACAACAACAACAACAACAACAACAACAACAACAACAACAACAACAACAACAACAACAACAACAACAACAACAACAACAACAACAACAACAACAACAACAACAACAACAACAACAACAACAACAACAACAACAACAACAACAACAACAACAACAACAACAACAACAACAACAACAACAACAACAACAACAACAACAACAACAACAACAACAACAACAACAACAACAACAACAACAACAACAACAACAACAACAACAACAACAACAACAACAACAACAACAACAACAACAACAACAACAACAACAACAACAACAACAACAACAACAACAACAACAACAACAACAACAACAACAACAACAACAACAACAACAACAACAACAACAACAACAACAACAACAACAACAACAACAACAACAACAACAACAACAACAACAACAACAACAACAACAACAACAATAACAATAACAACAACAACAACAACAACAACAACAACAACAACAACAACAACAACAACAACAACAACAACAACAACAACAACAACAACAACAACAACAACAACAACAACAACAACAACAACAACAACAACAACAACAACAACAACAACAACAACAACAACAACAACAACAACCACAACAACAACAACAACAACAACAACAACAACAACAACAACAACAACAACAACAACAACAACAACAACAACAACAACAACAACAACAACAACAACAACAACAACAACAACAACAACAACAACAACAACAACAACAACAACAACAACAACAACAACAACAACAACAACAACAACAACAACAACAACAACAACAACAACAACAACAACAACAACAACAACAACAACAACAACAACAACAACAACAACAACAACAACAACAACAACAACAACAACAACAACAACAACAACAACAACAACAACAACAACAACAACAACAACAACAACAACAACAACAACAACAACAACAACAACAACAACAACAACAACAACAACAACAACAACAACAACAACAACAACAACAACAACAACAACAACAACAACAACAACAACAACAACAACAACAACAACAACAACAACAACAACAACAACAACAACAACAACAACAACAACAACAACAACAACAACAACAACAACAACAACAACAACAACAACAACAACAACAACAACAACAACAACAACAACAACAACAACAACAACAACAACAACAACAACAACAACAACAACAACAACAACAACAACAACAACAACAACAACAACAACAACAACAACAACAACAACAACAACAACAACAACAACAACAACAACAACAACAACAACAACAACAACAACAACAACAACAACAACAACAACAACAACAACAACAACAACAACAACAACAACAACAACAACAACAACAACAACAACAACAACAACAACAACAACAACAACAACAACAACAACAACAACAACAACAACAACAACAACAACAACAACAACAACAACAACAACAACAACAACAACAACAACAACAACAACAACAACAACAACAACAACAACAACAACAACAACAACAACAACAACAACAACAACAACAACAACAACAACAACAACAACAACAACAACAACAACAACAACAACAACAACAACAACAACAACAACAACAACAACAACAACAACAACAACAACAACAACAACAACAACAACAACAACAACAACAACAACAACAACAACAACAACAACAACAACAACAACAACAACAACAACAACAACAACAACAACAACAACAACAACAACAACAACAACAACAACAACAACAACAACAACAACAACAACAACAACAACAACAACAACAACAACAACAACAACAACAACAACAACAACAACACCAACACCAACACCAACACCAACACCAACACCAACACCAACACCAACACCAACACCAACACCAACACCAACACCAACACCAACACCAACACCAACACCAACACCAACACCAACACCAACATTAACACCAACACCAACAACAACAACAACATAAAACATAAAAAGGTACTTTTGACAGGTAGTTGAACCCCAACCCTTTGGCATACAAGTCGTACACATTAACAAAAATACCACGGGGCACAACAACTTAAAATATTACAAAATAAAAATGATTGTACAAACTTTTCCATTTGCTTATAGTTATGATGCACGAATTTTGTCGCCTTTGAAAAGCCGTTTGAATTTCCTGATCTTTCCACCTTGATCTTTCGGAACGAGTCTGTAAATGTATTACCAGATATATGGATATATTCAGATATCATAACAACATATTTTAAAATAAAGTTAAATGTAAAAATTACACCATGTACCAAAAACGAATCAACTGCAAGACAGCGACGCATATAATGAAAGTAACTATTATTTATGTTATTTACATATGCAAGTTATAATAATTAAATTTCTAAATGAATTATTTTTTCTACGATTTCATATTAAAATACAATTTGATATAATAACATTATATTTAAACACATAAACAAACCTTAATCAAACAATTTTATGTTCATATTAGTAGTAGTAGTAGTAGAATGTGATTTTATTTGATAATTTACAAAAGTTTACATATATTTACATACTCACAAGTATAGCATTGGCTTTTGCCGTCAGCCAGAAAACAATAGTATTATTCAAACATTATGTATAATAAAGATCAAAGTAAAATTGAAATTGAAAATATTAGACATCTTTAAGATGATCACAATAAAAAATAAAAATACATATTTTGTTTTTCTTATTAAAAAGCTTCATTTAGAATTTGATTTCTGTAGTAAAGGGCTATTTTAACGTAGCTTGATAACATTATCCAATCTTCACCATTCAAGACATTTGCAGCTTCATCAACAGTTAAATAGTTTTTTCCCCAAGTGCTGTAGTTAAGTCGTAGTAATTCTCCTCTGGTTTTGAAAATTAAAGAGATTGTTTCTATTGCGTATCGGTCGTTGAAGTAATTGTAAGATGTCTTTCCAATCACCAGTATTTCTTTCTTCCAACTGGATGTCGTGCTGAACTCCAAGCCGTGACCATTCTTCGAAGAACTGTGATTTTCGTGATAGCAGATATTTTGCGATAATATTTGGCAGACGATGATTTGGAAGAGCCATAACCTTTGTAATGTAGAACAAATGCAAATGAGACACTTCGGTCTCCAAATGTAGCATATATGTAGGTGTGTTTTCGGGGAGTCAAAAGATCTTTTTCAAAAAATACCTCAGTAATTTGTCTACTTCCTCATATTGAAGAAACCCCCATACTTGACCAGCATAGCACATCAGTGACCCTCATAACTGCTTCGAAAAGTTTATATTTAGCACTCGGGGTTATCTGTTTTTTCCCAAGGACCTCCCTCCAGTTGCAGTTGATGGCATTTTTTGCTTCTATAAGCTTTTCCTGCAGATGCTTTTTGAACGAAATCTGCGGCGCTATGATGACTCCAAGATATTTATATTCCCTCACCAACTCAAACTCTACATTTTCCCACATCCATTTCTCCTCCCTTGCATATCGCCCTGTGCCATTTCGAAATATCATTACTTTGGATTTGTTAGTGTTAACTGTAAGACCCCAATTACGGCAGTACAATTGCAATTTATTAATCATTATTTGCATCATATTTGGAGTCTCCGCAAAAATGACAATGTCGTCCGACAGCCCTGTTTGACCCCGGAAGAAGTATGAAACCAGGAAGATCCTTCATTTCCATCGCATACTGCTGTGAGGTTTTGCTCATATAGCCCTCGTAATTTTTTAAGTATTTTCGACGATAAGCCTAGACAACAAAGTTTGTAGAAAAGGGCATTTCTGTCGATTGAATCGAAGGCAGCCTTGAAGTCAACGAAGAAAGTATATAACTTTTTCTCCTTGTCTAGGTATGATCGAGCAATGCAAGTTAAGGGAAATATGTTATCGACTGTTGAATATTCTTTCTTCAAGCCGGCTTGAAACTCGCTTAGAAGATTATTTTGTTTTATCCAGTTTAACAGTCTGTCTTGAATGACACCAGTAAAAATTTTCATAACAGAGTTCATAAAGGATATGCCTCTATAATTGTTAGGGTCGTTAACATCGTCTTTTTTAAACAGTGGGACGATAATATTCCTCCTAAAGCTTTCTGGAATTTCACCAGAATTGAAAATATAATTATAACTTTCAGTAAGCTTAATCAAAAATGTTTCTGCAGCGTATTTGTAAAATTCGTCAAAACATTGTTTTGGTTATAATAATATATTTTGCCCTCAATTTGTAGTGTTTCTCCTCGAATAAATGTTTTTATATTTCTATTATAAGATGTTATTTTTGTTTTAATTTCGAATAGTTTTCGTCTTCTTTCTCTTGCCGCAGCGGGATAATCTTTATGGAAGGAAATACCGGTACCTCTCAGTTTTTTTGCTGATCTTAGAATACGTCCCACATCTTCTCTGTTTTGTAATTACAATTACGTTTTCAATTTTAGCATTTCTTGAGCGAATAAGAAGTGTCTCTGAAATTACTCCTTGGTTCTGTGTTTCGAGCAAATCCATACACAGTGCTTTCGCTTTTTCCACCGGCTGAACACCCATTTGAGCCGGAAAATGTAAAATTATATTTTTTCATTTACCCTCTTTGACAGATACTCTACTTTTTTTTTTTTTTTTTTTTATAATTAACGCGCGCACAAGGGACTATTTGTTTCCCTTTTAATGTAACACACTGCGCGGGCCTTAGGAAGATAGGGAGGGGAGAGATAGGAGGTGTCGATTAACATTGGTTTTAAATGTTTGCAAATTGAAATGGCAAAGGAAAATCTCGCCGGGTAAACCATTCCAAAGTCGTGTTGTACGGCTAAAAAAAGAATCCCTATATTTCACGGTACGTCCGAAATTGGGCTCAAGGGTGAACTGATGGGCATTCCTAGCAAGACGAGTATTACTGGTGAAACTTTTAAGGGGAGGAATGGAGCTGGCTACCTCGAGTGAACATTTTTTATAAAAGAAACGATAAAATAAGGAAAGACATGAAACATTGCGTCGGTGTTCGAGAGGGGCAATTGTTTCAGCGGCAGTTCTATTTCCTATCAATCTTAACGCTCGATTTTGTATTCTATCAAGCAGGTGAAGCGATCTTTGTGAAGCACCTGCCCACAGGTGGGAGTTATACTCGAGTTTAGGGCGTATAAACGCTTTTTAAATTGTAGCCAGATCAGATGGGGAAAAATACTTCTTACACCGATACAGAAAACCTAAGCACTTAGCAGCATTCTTAGCGATTTCAAATATATGGTCGTTCCAACGGAAGTCGTCGTTGACACACATACCGAGTACTGAGAGCTTTTCGGTTTCTTCGATGTAAGTGCCATTCATGGACAATGGCGTTAGGGGTATGTTAAGCTTTAACGACAGAAGACAGCATTGAGTTTTCGAAGCATTAAACTCCACACGATTGTCGCTCACGAGAGAGGCATCTGGTCCCCATTTTGTCAAGCTGAGCTTGAAGCAAAAGAATATCTTGTTTCAGAAATTTTATTTCTGTTCCAAGCATGTCCATATCAGATTTAGTGGGTAGATCTTTCAATTTCTCATCCAGAAGCGAAGCGACTCACCCACAAGTGTTAACAGCGGTTATAATAAGTGCTTTTGAGCTTATTTTAATACTTTTTTCAGGAGCCTTTAATAATACAACTTGCTTTACTCACACCTTTCTCTCTTTTTCTGTTTAAATTATATAAAACTAACCATTAATACAAAATTAATCTTTGCACATTACTTCCATTTCCACATACTAAGATTTGACAAAAACGAAAAATAAAAAGTATTTGCAACATTAGGACAATCATTAACCATGTCATTGAAATTACGTACTATCCAAAGGATCATCCTTCAAAAGAATGCCAACTTGATTTATGTCTCCATATTTATGCGTTAATTGTAAAGGTAATCACTAATTTTAAAAAAGGCGTGATACATATACAAAAATGTAAGACCCAATCAAATAAATACATGAAAGCAAGATGTTAATAAGAAAAGCGAAAAAAACCAAAAGTCTAAAGCTGAGGAGAGGAAATCCCAAAAAGAAAAGTCAAAAATGAACGAAACTACCTATGCGGAAGTGCTTTCACAAAATTCAACTCCAAGCACAAGTACCCCAGCCTAGACCCAGTTACTCAATGATTCAAAGTAGGACAAATAAACTAATATTTAAAAAATTGAGTATGCTTGAACAATGAGTTCGTATAGAACGTAATTATTTATGGATATGGACCAATTTTTTACTAATCAAATTAATTAATTACTAAGGCTACCTACATTTTCCTCAATATCCATCTCTGTTGTAATAGATGTACCCGTTCTCGAGAAAGTCAAATAAAAAAACGGACTCAGACTCAGACGTATACATATACCTTTATATTTCTTTGTTTTTATCTTCTAAATGCTAATTACTATATGCATAAATCTGTACTAAAAGGGCCAATGTCCATTTTTTACAAAATTGACTTAAGTACACCATTGGATTCAGCGAAAGATGTTCTATGACTATAATAAAGGCCAATGTGCTACCGTTAGCCTTTTCCAAACTACCGATGACTATTCAGGCCCAATGTTGTTTTATTATAAGTGAAATAACGGCCAAGGTGCGACATTGGCCCTTTTAGAAATTCTATTCAAATTTAAATTTCATATAAAAAGAGCCAATGGTTTTTGACACTTTGTCTATGTTGATGAATTCAGTTGCACTTGCTCTAGCACAGAAGTCAACATATAAATCTACACCCTCAACATCGGCCGCTCCCAAATAGCGGTAGTTGGGACCGGATTCTATGAAGAATTCAGTTGCACTTGCCCTAGTACAGAAGTCAACATCTACATCTACACCCTCAACATCGGCCGCTCCCAAATAGCGGTAGTTGCGACCGGAATCTATACAAAATTCAGTTGCACCTGCCCTAGTACAGAAGTCAACATCTACATCTACACCCTCAACATCGGCCGCTCCCAAATAGCGGTAGTTGCGATCGAAAAATATAGAAGTCAACATCATCGACAACTAATATTGACAGATATCTTACCATCAACAATCTCGCTCCCAAGTAGCGGTAATTGCTACCGACAACGATGAAACAGTTAGGTTAGGTAATAGCAACAAGTATAAAAGCCTATATTGTGTGGGCAGAGGATACAGTCCTATTTTGCTATTCGTCATCCACGCATCAAATTGTCGTATTTGCCTACAATTAAAGTTAAATTATTTATAAAACTGTTTGATATTTAAATGTATTCAAGAGGTAAAAAGTTAGCTGCAATGGCACTGCATTCAAAAAATGTTTTAAAAAACAGTGAAGTTCTCGCAGGTAAAAAAATATTCTTTTTTTAGAATAAATCTATAGCTTTTGTGTTTCCATTTAGAAGGTAACATGGTTTTAGATCGTGAATTAAGAATTCAGCAAAGTGATAGTTTTCAAAACGAAAACGTGCATTCAAAAGGTATGACCTTGGACATTTTTTTTCGCACATTTCACTTCATTTATAGCTTTTCTTCTTTAGAGTCAAGTCTCGCGGAATCAGTTGCAGAAGAATACCTGTTCCTTTTGAGTGACTTGGATGATTCAGATGCAGATCCTAATTATTATTGCATTAATGAGATTCAGACTTCATCATCAGATGATTCTCTTATAAACGATGATTTACCAACTTCTTCTCATAAACCTCAAAGAGGTCGCAAAAAAAGGAGTGCTGATGAGGTGGAGACGAGAAAGCGCGTTAGACACGAAAAGAAATGGGAGAAAAACGTGCGAAAGGAGAAGAAAAGAAAAGGGGAAGAATACGTTACGGCAAAAGGAGAGAAGAAGAAAGGGAGGCTGTCGGGCGATTCCTTTTCCTGTAGCATGAAATGCTACGAAAAATTTACTCACAATCAAAGACAAGCTATGCACGATGAATTTTATAGACTTACTTCTGATGGACAAGACCAATTCATTGCAAACACTGTAGAGGAATTAATTAAGCTTCGGAAGCGTCAACCTGAGATCTCAAGTAGAAGAAAGTTTTCCAGACGTTACGTTACACACACGTACACGTTAATGTACACACAAACATTAGCTTTGACAATTAAAAAAGTAAGAGTAATAGTTGAGAAAAAAAGAAATAGCCTCGGAAAAGTTTGTCCATCAGATGGAAGAGGAAAACACAATAACCATCCAAAATTAGATCAGGAGTTTAAAGAAAGTGTAAGAGCACATATTTTAAAATTTCCGAGTTATAGGAGTCATTATTCTCGAGAAAGAACATCAAAAAAGTATTTGAGTCCAGATTTATCAATATCTAAAATCCATAGGCTGTACGAAAAAGAACGAAGAAGTGCTAATAAAACCGTCGCAAAAGACAACTTTTATCGTAAAATATTCAACGAAGAGTTTATCTTTGCTTTTCATTCTCCCAAAAACGATACTTGTGCAAAGTGCGACAGTTTTAATAATTCATTCAAAGATTGTGGTGAGGGTGATGAAGAAAAAAAAAGATCTGGAAAAGGAACGAGATGACCACTTAAAGTTTGCTCAAAATGCATACAAAGAGAAAAAAAACAAGGAAAAAAGTAAAGTTGATGCGAAGCATATTACTGGCTCTTTTGACCTTGAGAAATGTTTGCCTACACCTTTCTTAAGAAATGGAGTTTCATTTTACAAAAGGCAACTTTGGACCTTTAATCTCACTTTCAATGTATCCATCATTTTGTAAGGGTTTTGGCTCCGAAAGTTGAAGAGCTCCACATGTATAGTGATTCATGCTATGGACAAAACAAAAATATTTACATGGCTGTGATGTTATGTCATTTAATGATAGACTTGAAAAAGGAGAAGAGATCAATCAATTCAATTCTCCACCATTTTATGGAACCAGGCCATACTCATATGGAAGCTGACACAATCCATGCCAGTATTGAAACTGCAAAAAAAAACAAGTTCTGAAATCGAAGTTCCTCATGTCTGGTGTAACTTTATAAGATCAATACCAAGAACACCTCCACTTAATGTTATTGAGCTTTCTCAATCAGAAATTTTTGATTTCCGGTCTTTATTGCGCAATAAGCTTGTAAAAAGAAAGAAAAATGAAGCCAGGCAAGTTGTTAAGTGGGTTAGCATTAGAACAATAAAATATCACAGTGACTTCGAATATCAATGTTTCTATAAATTACAACCTGAAGAAGACTTTGTAAAAGCTGACTTAAGAAAAGGTCCATTAAGAAAACGATTGGATACACATGAACATTTCAGGCTCGATCCTTTATACGGCTCAATCCTTCCTTTAGACGAAGCGAAATTTAAGAAATTAATGTCTCTTAAAACTTATATAAGCGACTACAATCATCAATTCTATGTCAACTTGAAATTTTCTGAACTATTACAAGCTGACATCATTCCATATGGTTCCGAAGATTGTTCAAATGAAGAAGATATTTGATTAATAAATTTGTTTTACTCCTTATTTTTGTTTTAAGTTTCGTTTTAAAACTTCAAACTTATACATAATGTGAAATAAATATGAAATGTTTTTGTTTTTTAACCACCACGTTGCACTTTTTTTCGTTTTCATAAAAGGGCCAATATCACTTTGCTCCAGAAAGCAACAAGGCCAATGACCAAAAAAATTCACAAAAAAGCAAAAACGAAAATTTTAAATTTCACAATGTTGAACTCTTCAACAAATGAAATTATTTTTATCAGAAAAAACTTGCAGATAGATAATAATTCAAAAGTTATTTCTAGAAATTGAAAAACTACTTTTTCAATTTCCCCAAAATGTCAACATTGGACATTGGCCCTTTTAGAACCAAGGTACAGAAATATAAACATGCTTGTCATGATATGATCATGTAACGGGCTTGCCTACTTACATATATATAAAGTAAAAACTTTGTTATATACCTACATATTTGGACATGAGTTATTGTTTATCTAGCATATGTACATTCTTCTTTGTCAATTCTAATAAAACCTTCAAGCTGTCTAGGCCTGTGGTATCTTCACTCAAAGATTAATATTATTTTGGACGAAATAAATTTTATGAGCGTAACTTAAATTGATAAGATATTTGTTGCTGCCTTTTTATTTTTATTTACTATCGTGCTGGCCTTTTTAGTTAAAATCATTGGTCCTTTGAGTCGAGGATTTTAAAAGACATCTTCGTTGAACTAGTGCGTATTAATCATACATATATTACGTCTCACGTGTTTATGTGGACTTAAATAATTCGTGCTCTCACTCAAATCACCGGTTGTGATCAGTAGAAACTATAAATAAAATGAATGGTTTTAATCGCTAAAAGTCATCGAATTGATTCGGGTTTTTAAAGAAGTATTGGCAATAAAAAAAATAGAGAACTAAAATACAATGTGAGTCACATAGGTATGATATTTTCTACGAGTAAACTCCGTTAATAAACGTTTAATTAAAATAACTTCTCAACTAATACGAAGTCATGCTAAAGGGACCATTACACGTGCAGCGAGTATTTTTGAATCTATATCAGATGGTGAAGATGTTGAGATGCTCATTCTCATTCCATTATACTTCGTGTTTGGAAGGGACAGATGAGGACGAATTAAAGGAGCTTGAAGAGGAGTTTGGTCAGTTCGACCATTATGTGCCAAATCCAGAGTAGCTCCTTAAAAAAAAAAAAAAAAAAAAAAAAACAGTGCTTTTACTGTAAATAACAACTGCTTTATCGACAAAGGTTCCTATACCCTGACGATGATTTATAATGCTAATACAGAACTAGAATATCACACTTGTAGATAGAAGTTTGGCTGTGCAAGCAGACTCACTTGGAAGAAAAAAGAAGTCTTAAGGTTGGCTGCTAATTAAACAGTGAAAATTATTCTTTATTATCGACGTATTTATACAATATATTTTGCTTATTCTAGCATAAATCAATACACAATAATAAATTGAACATTTTTGCATAATTAACAAAAATAAAATATAGGTGAACAAATAAGGCAAATAATTGCATGAGTCAGCAAGAAGTGCTGATCGTGCGTAAAAATAAATGAATACAATAATTAATAAAGCGATTTCGACCAAATGGTGTCTGGTGACGAGGTTAATGAATTGGTTGTCATCGTTGGTTCAACACTATTCATGATAGGCAGGGTGCTGAAAAGCAGAGAAAACTATTAGAAAAACTATTAGCTTGCAGAACACCAATCGTAGTTTCTAAATAGCTTAAATTCTACAAATTCAGCTTCTTATATTAAGCTTCTGAAGATTAATATTATTCCTTTTTCCGGTAGTTTTAAGGATTGGCCAACATTTCGCGATATGTTTATCGATTTGGTTGAAACCAACGATAAGCTAACTTCTACGCAGAAGTTTCATTTCCTCAAATCGTTTTTGAGAGATAAAGCCGCTGAACTCATCATCCATATTCCACCTACGAAAGCAAATTATAAGTCTGTTTCCGTACTCCCACGAATC
Source organism: Platycheirus rosarum (assembly GCA_963971375.1). NCBI lineage: Eukaryota > Metazoa > Arthropoda > Insecta > Diptera > Syrphidae > Platycheirus > Platycheirus rosarum. The sequence continues at coordinate 23,666 of CAXARV010000057.1, forward strand.
TACCCAAATCTACATTGTATATACATTGCCTATAGCCTTCACTCAAAGATTAATATTATTTTGGACGAAATAAATTTTATGAGCGTAACTTAAATTGATAAGATATTTGTTGCTGCCTTTTTATTTTTATTTACTATCGTGCTGGCCTTTTTAGTTAAAATCATTGGTCCTTTGAGTCGAGGATTTTAAAAGACATCTTCGTTGAACTAGTGCGTATTAATCATACATATATTACGTCTCACGTGTTTATGTGGACTTAAATAATTCGTGCTCTCACTCAAATCACCGGTTGTGATCAGTAGAAACTATAAATAAAATGAATGGTTTTAATCGCTAAAAGTCATCGAATTGATTCGGGTTTTTAAAGAAGTATTGGCAATAAAAAAAATAGAGAACTAAAATACAATGTGAGCGTAAGTCACATAGGTATGATATTTTCTACGAGTAAACTCCGTTAATAAACGTTTAATTAAAATAACTTCTCAACTAATACGAAGTCATGCTAAAGGGACCATTACACGTGCAGCGAGTATTTTTGAATCTATATCAGATGGTGAAGATGTTGAGATGCTCATTCTCATTCCATTATACTTCGTGTTTGGAAGGGACAGATGAGGACGAATTAAAGGAGCTTGAAGAGGAGTTTGGTCAGTTCGACCATTATGTGCCAAATCCAGAGTAGCTCCTTAAAAAAAAAAAAAAAAAAAAAAAAAACAGTGCTTTTACTGTAAATAACAACTGCTTTATCGACAAAGGTTCCTATACCCTGACGATGATTTATAATGCTAATACAGAACTAGAATATCACACTTGTAGATAGAAGTTTGGCTGTGCAAGCAGACTCACTTGGAAGAAAAAAGAAGTCTTAAGGTTGGCTGCTAATTAAACAGTGAAAATTATTCTTTATTATCGACGTATTTATACAATATATTTTGCTTATTCTAGCAAATTGAACATTTTTGCATAATTAACAAAAATAAAATATAGGTGAACAAATAAGGCAAATAATTGCATGAGTCAGCAAGAAGTGCTGATCGTGCGTAAAAATAAATGAATACAATAATTAATAAAGCGATTTCGACCAAATGGTGTCTGGTGACGAGGTTAATGAATTGGTTGTCATCGTTGGTTCAACACTATTCATGATAGGCAGGGTGCTGAAAAGCAGAGAAAACTATTAGAAAAACTATTAGCTTGCAGAACACCAATCGTAGTTTCTAAATAGCTTAAATTCTACAAATTCAGCTTCTTATATTAAGCTTCTGAAGATTAATATTATTCCTTTTTCCGGTAGTTTTAAGGATTGGCCAACATTTCGCGATATGTTTATCGATTTGGTTGAAACCAACGATAAGCTAACTTCTACGCAGAAGTTTCATTTCCTCAAATCGTTTTTGAGAGATAAAGCCGCTGAACTCATCATCCATATTCCACCTACGAAAGCAAATTATAAGTCTGTTTCCGTACTCCCACGAATCTACCCAAATCTACATTGTATATACATTGCCTATAGCCTTCACTCAAAGATTAATATTATTTTGGACGAAATAAATTTTATGAGCGTAACTTAAATTGATAAGATATTTGTTGCTGCCTTTTTATTTTTATTTACTATCGTGCTGGCCTTTTTAGTTAAAATCATTGGTCCTTTGAGTCGAGGATTTTAAAAGACATCTTCGTTGAACTAGTGCGTATTAATCATACATATATTACGTCTCACGTGTTTATGTGGACTTAAATAATTCGTGCTCTCACTCAAATCACCGGTTGTGATCAGTAGAAACTATAAATAAAATGAATGGTTTTAATCGCTAAAAGTCATCGAATTGATTCGGGTTTTTAAAGAAGTATTGGCAATAAAAAAAATAGAGAACTAAAATACAATGTGAGCGTAAGTCACATAGGTATGATATTTTCTACGAGTAAACTCCGTTAATAAACGTTTAATTAAAATAACTTCTCAACTAATACGAAGTCATGCTAAAGGGACCATTACACGTGCAGCGAGTATTTTTGAATCTATATCAGATGGTGAAGATGTTGAGATGCTCATTCTCATTCCATTATACTTCGTGTTTGGAAGGGACAGATGAGGACGAATTAAAGGAGCTTGAAGAGGAGTTTGGTCAGTTCGACCATTATGTGCCAAATCCAGAGTAGCTCCTTAAAAAAAAAAAAAAAAAAAAAAAAACAGTGCTTTTACTGTAAATAACAACTGCTTTATCGACAAAGGTTCCTATACCCTGACGATGATTTATAATGCTAATACAGAACTAGAATATCACACTTGTAGATAGAAGTTTGGCTGTGCAAGCAGACTCACTTGGAAGAAAAAAGAAGTCTTAAGGTTGGCTGCTAATTAAACAGTGAAAATTATTCTTTATTATCGACGTATTTATACAATATATTTTGCTTATTCTAGCAAATTGAACATTTTTGCATAATTAACAAAAATAAAATATAGGTGAACAAATAAGGCAAATAATTGCATGAGTCAGCAAGAAGTGCTGATCGTGCGTAAAAATAAATGAATACAATAATTAATAAAGCGATTTCGACCAAATGGTGTCTGGTGACGAGGTTAATGAATTGGTTGTCATCGTTGGTTCAACACTATTCATGATAGGCAGGGTGCTGAAAAGCAGAGAAAACTATTAGAAAAACTATTAGCTTGCAGAACACCAATCGTAGTTTCTAAATAGCTTAAATTCTACAAATTCAGCTTCTTATATTAAGCTTCTGAAGATTAATATTATTCCTTTTTCCGGTAGTTTTAAGGATTGGCCAACATTTCGCGATATGTTTATCGATTTGGTTGAAACCAACGATAAGCTAACTTCTACGCAGAAGTTTCATTTCCTCAAATCGTTTTTGAGAGATAAAGCCGCTGAACTCATCATCCATATTCCACCTACGAAAGCAAATTATAAGTCTGTTTCCGTACTCCCACGAATCTACCCAAATCTACATTGTATATACATTGCCTATAGCCTTCACTCAAAGATTAATATTATTTTGGACGAAATAAATTTTATGAGCGTAACTTAAATTGATAAGATATTTGTTGCTGCCTTTTTATTTTTATTTACTATCGTGCTGGCCTTTTTAGTTAAAATCATTGGTCCTTTGAGTCGAGGATTTTAAAAGACATCTTCGTTGAACTAGTGCGTATTAATCATACATATATTACGTCTCACGTGTTTATGTGGACTTAAATAATTCGTGCTCTCACTCAAATCACCGGTTGTGATCAGTAGAAACTATAAATAAAATGAATGGTTTTAATCGCTAAAAGTCATCGAATTGATTCGGGTTTTTAAAGAAGTATTGGCAATAAAAAAAATAGAGAACTAAAATACAATGTGAGCGTAAGTCACATAGGTATGATATTTTCTACGAGTAAACTCCGTTAATAAACGTTTAATTAAAATAACTTCTCAACTAATACGAAGTCATGCTAAAGGGACCATTACACGTGCAGCGAGTATTTTTGAATCTATATCAGATGGTGAAGATGTTGAGATGCTCATTCTCATTCCATTATACTTCGTGTTTGGAAGGGACAGATGAGGACGAATTAAAGGAGCTTGAAGAGGAGTTTGGTCAGTTCGACCATTATGTGCCAAATCCAGAGTAGCTCCTTAAAAAAAAAAAAAAAAAAAAAAAAACAGTGCTTTTACTGTAAATAACAACTGCTTTATCGACAAAGGTTCCTATACCCTGACGATGATTTATAATGCTAATACAGAACTAGAATATCACACTTGTAGATAGAAGTTTGGCTGTGCAAGCAGACTCACTTGGAAGAAAAAAGAAGTCTTAAGGTTGGCTGCTAATTAAACAGTGAAAATTATTCTTTATTATCGACGTATTTATACAATATATTTTGCTTATTCTAGCAAATTGAACATTTTTGCATAATTAACAAAAATAAAATATAGGTGAACAAATAAGGCAAATAATTGCATGAGTCAGCAAGAAGTGCTGATCGTGCGTAAAAATAAATGAATACAATAATTAATAAAGCGATTTCGACCAAATGGTGTCTGGTGACGAGGTTAATGAATTGGTTGTCATCGTTGGTTCAACACTATTCATGATAGGCAGGGTGCTGAAAAGCAGAGAAAACTATTAGAAAAACTATTAGCTTGCAGAACACCAATCGTAGTTTCTAAATAGCTTAAATTCTACAAATTCAGCTTCTTATATTAAGCTTCTGAAGATTAATATTATTCCTTTTTCCGGTAGTTTTAAGGATTGGCCAACATTTCGCGATATGTTTATCGATTTGGTTGAAACCAACGATAAGCTAACTTCTACGCAGAAGTTTCATTTCCTCAAATCGTTTTTGAGAGATAAAGCCGCTGAACTCATCATCCATATTCCACCTACGAAAGCAAATTATAAGTCTGTTTCCGTACTCCCACGAATCTACCCAAATCTACATTGTATATACATTGCCTATAGCCTTCACTCAAAGATTAATATTATTTTGGACGAAATAAATTTTATGAGCGTAACTTAAATTGATAAGATATTTGTTGCTGCCTTTTTATTTTTATTTACTATCGTGCTGGCCTTTTTAGTTAAAATCATTGGTCCTTTGAGTCGAGGATTTTAAAAGACATCTTCGTTGAACTAGTGCGTATTAATCATACATATATTACGTCTCACGTGTTTATGTGGACTTAAATAATTCGTGCTCTCACTCAAATCACCGGTTGTGATCAGTAGAAACTATAAATAAAATGAATGGTTTTAATCGCTAAAAGTCATCGAATTGATTCGGGTTTTTAAAGAAGTATTGGCAATAAAAAAAATAGAGAACTAAAATACAATGTGAGCGTAAGTCACATAGGTATGATATTTTCTACGAGTAAACTCCGTTAATAAACGTTTAATTAAAATAACTTCTCAACTAATACGAAGTCATGCTAAAGGGACCATTACACGTGCAGCGAGTATTTTTGAATCTATATCAGATGGTGAAGATGTTGAGATGCTCATTCTCATTCCATTATACTTCGTGTTTGGAAGGGACAGATGAGGACGAATTAAAGGAGCTTGAAGAGGAGTTTGGTCAGTTCGACCATTATGTGCCAAATCCAGAGTAGCTCCTTAAAAAAAAAAAAAAAAAAAAAAAAACAGTGCTTTTACTGTAAATAACAACTGCTTTATCGACAAAGGTTCCTATACCCTGACGATGATTTATAATGCTAATACAGAACTAGAATATCACACTTGTAGATAGAAGTTTGGCTGTGCAAGCAGACTCACTTGGAAGAAAAAAGAAGTCTTAAGGTTGGCTGCTAATTAAACAGTGAAAATTATTCTTTATTATCGACGTATTTATACAATATATTTTGCTTATTCTAGCAAATTGAACATTTTTGCATAATTAACAAAAATAAAATATAGGTGAACAAATAAGGCAAATAATTGCATGAGTCAGCAAGAAGTGCTGATCGTGCGTAAAAATAAATGAATACAATAATTAATAAAGCGATTTCGACCAAATGGTGTCTGGTGACGAGGTTAATGAATTGGTTGTCATCGTTGGTTCAACACTATTCATGATAGGCAGGGTGCTGAAAAGCAGAGAAAACTATTAGAAAAACTATTAGCTTGCAGAACACCAATCGTAGTTTCTAAATAGCTTAAATTCTACAAATTCAGCTTCTTATATTAAGCTTCTGAAGATTAATATTATTCCTTTTTCCGGTAGTTTTAAGGATTGGCCAACATTTCGCGATATGTTTATCGATTTGGTTGAAACCAACGATAAGCTAACTTCTACGCAGAAGTTTCATTTCCTCAAATCGTTTTTGAGAGATAAAGCCGCTGAACTCATCATCCATATTCCACCTACGAAAGCAAATTATAAGTCTGTTTCCGTACTCCCACGAATCTACCCAAATCTACATTGTATATACATTGCCTATAGCCTTCACTCAAAGATTAATATTATTTTGGACGAAATAAATTTTATGAGCGTAACTTAAATTGATAAGATATTTGTTGCTGCCTTTTTATTTTTATTTACTATCGTGCTGGCCTTTTTAGTTAAAATCATTGGTCCTTTGAGTCGAGGATTTTAAAAGACATCTTCGTTGAACTAGTGCGTATTAATCATACATATATTACGTCTCACGTGTTTATGTGGACTTAAATAATTCGTGCTCTCACTCAAATCACCGGTTGTGATCAGTAGAAACTATAAATAAAATGAATGGTTTTAATCGCTAAAAGTCATCGAATTGATTCGGGTTTTTAAAGAAGTATTGGCAATAAAAAAAATAGAGAACTAAAATACAATGTGAGCGTAAGTCACATAGGTATGATATTTTCTACGAGTAAACTCCGTTAATAAACGTTTAATTAAAATAACTTCTCAACTAATACGAAGTCATGCTAAAGGGACCATTACACGTGCAGCGAGTATTTTTGAATCTATATCAGATGGTGAAGATGTTGAGATGCTCATTCTCATTCCATTATACTTCGTGTTTGGAAGGGACAGATGAGGACGAATTAAAGGAGCTTGAAGAGGAGTTTGGTCAGTTCGACCATTATGTGCCAAATCCAGAGTAGCTCCTTAAAAAAAAAAAAAAAAAAAAAAAAACAGTGCTTTTACTGTAAATAACAACTGCTTTATCGACAAAGGTTCCTATACCCTGACGATGATTTATAATACTAGTACAGAACTAGAATATCACACTTGTAGATAGAAGTTTGGCTGTGCAAGCAGACTCACTTGGAAGAAAAAAGAAGTCTTAAGGTTGGCTGCTAATTAAACAGTGAAAATTATTCTTTATTATCGACGTATTTATACAATATATTTTGCTTATTCTAGCATAAATCAATACACAATAATAAATTGAACATTTTTGCATAATTAACAAAAATAAAATATAGGTGAACAAATAAGGCAAATAATTGCATGAGTCAGCAAGAAGTGCTGATCGTGCGTAAAAATAAATGAATACAATAATTAATAAAGCGATTTCGACCAAATGGTGTCTGGTGACGAGGTTAATGAATTGGTTGTCATCGTTGGTTCAACACTATTCATGATAGGCAGGGTGCTGAAAAGCAGAGAAAACTATTAGAAAAACTATTAGCTTGCAGAACACCAATCGTAGTTTCTAAATAGCTTAAATTCTACAAATTCAGCTTCTTATATTAAGCTTCTGAAGATTAATATTATTCCTTTTTCCGGTAGTTTTAAGGATTGGCCAACATTTCGCGATATGTTTATCGATTTGGTTGAAACCAACGATAAGCTAACTTCTACGCAGAAGTTTCATTTCCTCAAATCGTTTTTCAGAGATAAAGCCGCTGAACTCATCAGCCATATTCCACCTACGAAAGCAAATTATAAGTCTGTTTCCGTACTCACACGAATCTACCCAAATCTACATTGTATATACATTGCCTATAGTACTATCATGAGACGAGAAAAAATCTTTTTACCTAGAGCCGCTTGGAGTGCTAGTGTAGGGACATATTATTTGAGTGAGAGAGAATTAAGAGCATGGTTTTTAGTGTTATGCTTTGTGCTTAGTTTATTGCGCATTTGCAATGTGAGGCAAGAAAAAAAAAAGGAGAACATGAAATAATTCAGTATTTTGTTTTGTTGATTGTATATATGTATATAAATATAAACTGCTAGCAGTTTTGAAGTTTATATACAATGGTTTCGCTTAGCTGAGGCAAATAGTTTTTTGTAAGGATTTATACACGATCCAACATTTTCATTTCCTCTTTGGGTAGGTTGTTGTAGTGGGATCATAACCTACATCATTGACCAGAATTTTGATTCGAATTCTTTAGGATTTTCAATTTTTTTACTGTTATGAAGGTTGTCGTCTTCAAATAATGTACACACATTCATTCTTGAAATTTAAACACAAACTTCTTGCTGTATTTATACGAAGATACAAACGCCCTTGCAGTGGATGGATTTTTGTTTTGAATTTTGCTTTCCATTCAGATAGGTACCTACATATTCAAATAGGTATATACGTATGTATATGTAGGTACCTATCCGAATGAACAATGTGCAGAAATGCAATCAGAAATTGTTTCTAAATTGATTTATATTATTATTGATTGATTATATATTATTGATTTATAGCATTGTATATATACTGCCTATAGTACTATCATGGGACATCAAACAATCTTGTGGAATCAGCTCGTGTGATGGCGCTAGTTGTAACCGCTAGATTTGTGAGAGCGAATTAAGAGAACGTAGGGCGGCAAGGAAAAGAAAGAGACCAGAAGATTATTAAGGGTGTTTTGTTTCGCTTAGGTGAGGTGAATTATTTTTTTTGGAGTTTGCACACGATACAAACATTTTCATTGGTTAAAATCGTTTTGGTGTAGCTTTTTAGGCGTTGCTAGGTAGAAATCCTTAGCAACGGTTTTTTTTAAGTAAACAATTAATTTTTGTTGGTAAGAAGAGGCAGTTAGCAGAGTAGACAAAACTGACAAACATCTGAATTTTAGTTTATTTTCCTTGTTTGTAGCTTTTGTTTAAATTTTTTGAATTCTTTAGATTTACAAATTTTTGTTTACTATTTTACTACAACTTGCTTTGTTGCCGTTTGCGAAAACAATACATATACATTCTTAAAATTTAAACACAATCATACTTTTTGTATTTATATTAATTTCCTTGAAGAAACAGATTTTGGTTTTAATTTGTAAATAATGATTTTGCTTCCCAATCCGATAGGTGTTAGGTGCAAATTACGTGCAAATTGTGTATAGAAATGCGTTAGAAAACTCTTATTGAAAATTCATAGGTACAAGGAATTGCATTATAATTATAATGGGTAGAAAAAGGAAAAGATGTTATTTTCGTTATTTTGTTGAGCTATGGATTCAAGTTATGGATTCTTAATAATGAAACTAATCAACAATGGCATTATTATGAAAGTAAGGATTTTGAAGTTAGTGACCAAATATGTTTGTAGGTTTTTGCATATTCATATAAGGGATGTCGATAGATGGCTTGTTGATTTTTTTTTAATTAAATATTATGAATTCTTATAACCAATTACAATTTTAATTTGCGATTATATGCATATAATATAATATAATATAACGCAAGTAATGCATTCGTGCCACATACTTGCTCTTATACAATAACTTGCAAATGTCTAGTCGCAGAATAACTGGTGCTGCATACTCTTAGGTGTGGGGAAACCCAATTTTTAGGGATATATAGCCTAAAATTTATTCGTCAACCTAATTTTTCAATATAACGTTTTGTGCAAATTCAAAAAGCCGTTTAGAGAGGGGTGAAAATAAAAAAACGTTATGAATACATGAAAGGTACCGGCGTTAACAGACCCTTCCGAAATTTTTTACTTTCGTTTATAGGTATTATAATGCAAGTTATGCATTGTGTAGATTACGAATTTTGAGATAACAATCAAACATGACATTACGATGATAGAGAAACATACATATTTGACTGAATGGCAAAATTCTGTCTGTCTGTCTGTAAGTATGAATTTTCGACTACAGTCTAAACGGTTTTGCCAATCGTCTTCAAAACTTAAGGTTATTTTGACATTCTACAGAGGACTTTTTATTTTTATTTTTTTAGCTCAAATATTAACAGTACCTGTGATATAACCGTTAAGTAAAAGCTTATTTTTCTCAGAAACGGCTCCATGAATTTTTATGAACAAAAATCAGTGTACTATTGTAGGTGCGGGATATGTATTGGTGAAAAAAATTCAAGATTAATTAATTGGCGCGACAGCTCCTTAAGGAGCCAAGACCTAGTGACTTATACTCTCAACCATTCCTGTGTGTGTGTTGTTAATCTGCAAGAATGGAAGGGACCTACAGTTTACCGCCGAGGCCGAACGGCTATACATGAGATGCACTTTTTCGAGACAAATTTTACTCTTGGAGGTTTTGTCAGTTCCTCGCAAGCAGTACCCCGGAAAAAAGGTGGCTATGAGCTGGATTCGAACCCACACTCATTCGCTTAGCAGTCCGACACACTAACCACTAAGCCACGGGCACTAAAAAAAAATCAAGATGGTGGGCTAAAAACGGTACTTTAAATAGGACGGTTTTTTTTATTCGATTTTTTCGTGAACTGGTAAGCCGATTAGAACCAAAACTGATATTCGAGAAGGGCAAGTATGTGCGATGCAGTTGTGCAATATATTTGTAAATAAAATAATACCTACCAAAATACTTTCAACAATTTTCATCAAATTTGATAAAGCTATTTTCCACACAATTTGCTCTTCGGCTATTTGACAGGTAGCATTATCTTGAGCCCTTAAACAGTTTTAAAAACCCCTCTGAGGAATGTCAAACCAAATTTAAACGTTACCTCTTTAACCGTTTAAGCTGCAATGAGCTACACATTCAGAAGGACACTATTAACATTTTGTTTCTATATATCATTGTACGTAATGCCATGCTTGATATGTATGTATATTTACATATTCGATATGTTCATATCATATACACAAGCCCTTAAAAATTGATATGCAAGATGATAAAGGTTTCCCTTATAATTCTGCATTAAAATATTTTTGATTAAGGCATTAGCATTGTATACGTATCATGTATGTAAATAAACACATACAGTGTCAACATTTTAAAAAAGGCTCGACGATTTTATAATACAACAACAACTTTTACTACGAACGATCCAGTAGTGCAATTCATTCTAAAAAAAAAACATTCGCTAAGACCAGATATTTTTTATTTTGATATTTTGAAATGTTTGTTTTTATTTTCCTAAAGCCTCTTGTTGCTATATAAAAATCCGTAGCAACGGTTTTTTTTAAAATACAGAATTAGTTGTTGGTAGGAATAGGCAGTTAGTCTATTGACTGCGATTTGAATTTTTTGTTTATTTTGTTTTGTTTACATCTGTTTTATAGGGAATACGAGCACTACATATTTTATACATTCGTACGAAATTAGCTAGAATTCTTTAGGTTTTTAAATTTTTGTTTACTCAAAGAACGTTGACGTTTGTAAGAAAATATACACATACAGTCTTAAAATTTAAACACAAGCTTACTTCTTGCTATGCATATTATACAAACGTCCTTGAAGAAACAGATTTTTGTTTTGAATTTTGCTTTCCATTCATAGGTACAAATTAAGTGCTAACTATGCGGATATATTATAAGGATGAAAAGGGAGATACTATTATTTGCGTTAATTTGTATGTCAAGTTGCATTCTATTGTAATTTAGTCTTAGTTTTCTAATACTGCCAAATTAGGTATATGTTCCTATATGTACATATATTTTAAGAACATAGGTATATTTTAATAAGTACTTTTTTCGAAAAAAAATTTAATGCGACATTACTTAGGCTACCTACATCTTCTTGAATATCAATTTTGATAGCAATCGGATCAGCAGTTTTCGAGAAAGTCGAAGAAAAAAAACCGGTCCTATGGGAGGTACCGTATTTAGCCCACCGTACCGTAATACAAATTTTTGTTCACCAAAATATAATGCTTACCTACAGTTATAAGTACACTGATATAACAATTACCGTTAATTTTTGAGCTAAAGAAAAAAATGAAAAAAACGTCAAAATAACATTATGCTCCAAATTTGAAAACGATTGGCCAAACCGTTTAGGCTGTAGTTTAATATACATCCGTACATATGTAGATACTTGCATAAGGCAAGTCATTGTTCAAATGAATTGGTTGAAGCCATAGGTAATTATATTACTTAAGCCGGACATACATACATTTTGTTCACTAACTTTTAAGGCTTCTCTATTATCGCCATGTCATGATTTCATGCTTAATTGTTATATCAATTTTTTGTTTATATTCATGAATCCAAAACTCGCCTCATAAAATTTGCCTTTGAAATTGTTTGAACATACGCAACGCATATATTATATATACTTACTTTCTTGCCTATGAACACGGCAACCAAAACAAAAAAAAAATCATAATAAAAACAAACATTTCCCCAACAAAGCAACAACAAATTAATTCACCTCACGGCATGTATTTTTTTCCTTTTCCTAATAGCCCTGTCTATTTCTAACCTGCCTCTCATCTTTATTCTCTATTTTAAAAAAACATTCTCTTAAAACTCTCTTTTCAATTCTGTCAGTTAGTTCTGAATCAGCGAGACAGGGGGCGTTCACAAAATGCGTCACCATGATAGTACTATAGTTTCTACATACAATGGCCAATCTATGTATTTACTGAAATATGTATGTAGCAGAATTTTAGTTAGCTGAAAAGAATTCATGTTACTTGTTTTTTGGCCAGCATTATCGTCAGTTTTATCAGAATCAGAATCAGAATCTTTTCCAGATTAATTCGTCGAACCTCAAAATAAGTCTTTGTATGGCGATCAATGAGGTCCGTTTTAAAATAACGTAGAGCTTCCGACACTTAAGTTGTTATTCGTATAAAAAAGTAATAAATTTCATTAAGATATATTTTGTTCTCTGGGAAAAATGTACTATTTATGTAGGAAATAAAGGCAAATTGTGTGTTAAAATTTAATTTTTGGGTTAAAAATTATATTTTTACAGCAAAAAGAAATAATTGTGTCCATTTCGATGCAAACGTCAAAAATTAGCCAGGGAATAAAATTTAGCCAGCATTTTTAACGCAACTGAACCACAGCCTTACAAAAGAATTAATTTTCAATAAGCGTCACAAGAATGTGAGCTGAAGTTCACAATGGATTTATTTTTTTGACGTGATAACGTCTTATAAATCGATCACATGCTACACATACGAAATAATATGACTCATGCTGACAAGAAAAGTAACGCGTTACGCTAACGCGATACTTTGGTTTTTTTCAACCAAAATCGATCGCAAACGTATTCTCAGCACCAGGCGAACATCAGATGTATGTATGTCGAGTATGTACTCCTAAACCGCCCCACGGGTTTCAATCAAATTTACAGGGTAAATATAGTTTTGTCCAGGGATCGTTCCTGTGAATTTTCGGTCCTGTTAGCATTATTTTCGCATTACACATTAAAACATGTTTTTTTAACGCGCGCCGGGTACCGCTAGTTAAATATAAAACTGTGCCGATTGTTACTAGGTTGTTGGTACACTAGTTTTTGGTACTACATTTTCAGTACTTAGTACTAGAATCCAGTACTATTGTATTTGTTCGTACTAGATTTAGTACTTAGTAGTAGATTTAGTACTAGATTTTTGTACCTAATAAGTTGAATTCTAACTGGCTGTATGTTGATGTCAGTGTCATTAATGTTTCTTATGACGTTATCACGTAAAATTATCGTCCGTAAACTGACTTCACAAACAACAAATGTGGCAAAACAGGTTAATGTTTAATTTTTTGTGATCAGGTTTTGCTGTGAACTGCTTAAAGGTAGGAATATCCACAGAATCACGAATCACTAAGTTGTTATTAATAATTTAGTCACACTGATCGATTGCGATTTTTAATTTTTTTAACACATTCACACATGAATGAGAAGTATCGAGAAAATGTTTAATATCAGAAGCGCATTCCTATAGGTTCATATAAAGGGTGAACAAAACACGCTGGTTATTGTACCTTTTAACTAACATTGCCCAGGCTCACAGTACACACAACTAAGGTAATATATTGCTCAGGTTGTCAAAATCTGATCTGTCACTTTGTTTTATATAGTGTTGGTTGTTAGAGACCTACATCAATGAACAAAACTTCACACCTCACGTTTGTTTTATACTTTTCTTATTTACTTGTTTATTAAAAAGCATTTTTATAAATAAATTACCACAAATACTTTAAAATCTAGCCACGAGATTTATTTTTCAGAACAAATAAACAAGCTAAAGGTCTCTGGCAGCCACCATTTTATTTTGATTTTGATAGTAAATTTTACCGCAACAAAAACTACCCTTCGGTCGTTCTTTTCCCTTTCCTTGTTTTCGTTGCGGCTGAAAAAATATTGTCGAAGTTGAGGGCAACCATGGTCTCATCAACCACTGGGGTGTACCTAGCCATTATTTTGAAACTCACGTGTTCGAGTTCCAGCACGGTTCTGAAGCGAGAAGAAAGACTTAAAAATAACGAGTCAGGTGGACTCTTACCAACATAACTCAACCTATCTATCAATCTATTCATTACTTGCGATTTAGGTACTAAAATGCAACTTATGGATTCGTGGAACAAAAAAAATCTAACAATCAGACATGACATTACGATAATAGAGAAGTTGAAAAAAGTGGGTCTGGAAATTCCGTGCGTCTGTCTGTCTGTTCGCGCCTCTACAGCCTTAAGAGATGGGCCGATTTGCTTCAAACTTGGTTTTTAGTATTTATTAGGTAGTATCTCGGTCTCTAGGTCGAAAAATAACGGTACCTGCTATACATTTTTTAGCAAAAAGTTTGATTTTCTCGAAAACGGCTCTAACGATTTTGATAAAATTTTCAGGGTGCAAATTTTTTACAATAATACATCTTTCAGTTAGAATAAATTTTTCGAAATTTGTTCTATAACGGTACCTCTCATATAACCGGTTTTTTCAAATGCGGTTTTATCGTAAACTATTATCCCGATTTGAATAAAATTTTGCACACAGGAATTCATTTATAATTCAATTTCAAAATTTTCTTTTTCGATTTTTTTTTTTTTTTTTAAATTTGGGTTTCGAAATATTTTGAAAGTGGGTGGATTGAATTTTTTTAAATAATTTTCCCAGATGAAAACTACAGATGTCCTTATAATGACATACTAGAAAAAAATTTTTAATATTTTTTCGAAAAGTTTTTCAAAAAAACAAACGACTTTTTGAAAAAACTGGTCGAACGATTTTCAAATTTTTTTTTCTTCGATAGACATTTAGTTTTCAAATTTTATTTCATACTTAGTTTTTCCAAGAATACTCTGAAACTAATAAAAAAAAATAAAGAATTTTATTTTATTTTTATTTTAATAGACGTGTGGTTTTCAATCTGGCAATACTTTTTTCGGAATTGGTCTTTTTGACAGCTGTCTCTTGATTTATGCTCAGTTTGGTTTGCGATTTCATAACGAATAGACTTATTTCTGAACAAAGTTTGCAAATTGTGTAAATTTATTACCAAAATAATGGTTCGTTTAGATGGAGCAGAGTATCGAAGAAGACCCAAATGATTCCATCCGCCATCGCGCGTGGAAGGATCTTGGTTTGCAGGCTTACAAAATCCAAATCGTTCAAGAATTTAAGACGAATGCCCATCAAGGGCGTCACACGTTCGGAGAATGGGCCCAAAACGAAATGGCCACCGATCCAGATTTTCACAAAATTGGGAAAATTGGGCCTCGGCTGGAATTTATTCGAGCCAGCCACGGCGGCCACTTCCCCGAAATAATTTTTAGAACATAATGCAAACCCCTTATCTTTATAATAAAGCTAGATTCTTGGCCATAACATTAAACTATATGCGTTTTATTTCTTCTTGAAAACCACACGTCTAAAAAAACACCCTTTAAATACATACATATACAGCCACTAAGCAATTATCTAGCATAAGAACTAGTTCATGCGACCCAGTCGTGCATTTTATTTAAATTTTATTCGACGATGTGATCGCACATATAAGCAAGTACGTGCGATCCAGTCGTGCAATTTATTTTATTTAAATTTAAAGTAACGTAATTTTAAAATTAGTTTAAAAAGACGTAAATTTATTAATGTACAAAATGGGTTTTTAACGCGTGTAAGGTTAGGTTCTAAAAAAAAAGTTGAAAATTATTTAAAAGTAATGCTCCTCTCTGTATCTCCGAAAATAGTTTTGGTAAATTGATTAACGTTTCGAATCCCGCGTGTTAATAGTAGAGTAGTAGGAAAAGGCCTAGTTGAGACTTCTTCTCGATTTTATATCTTTTTCAATTTTTCTCGAAAATAGATAGTTGGGAAGGGTTCTGAACTCGTCCATTATGTTTCGGCAAGTTTTGGAAACACATCCAACAACTTGTGGAAACCAGGAAGCCACAATGCCGTGTTGAGGATATCGAAAACGAATGGTTGTGTTGTATGTATGAGTGAATAACTGGAATGGACGAAGGAGGAAGGTAATAGTTAAAAATGAGCTTGGAGGACTCTCTTGCGAGAGCCTTAAAAGCGACAAGAAAGAAAGAAAGGAAAATCGAGACATTTTGAGGAAGAAAAAAATCGAGTGTTTTATATCTAAATTTTGGAACGAGGATTTCTGAAACTCAGATCAGGATTCAGGACGTGGGAGGCTCAATAAAGGGGAAAAGGAGATAGGATACAGAAAGATAAGTAGTTGGTGTTCTATTCTGAATATAAAAATGTATACATATTTTCTTTTATTCCTATATCATTTTCGGGACGCGCTTTAGTTGTATTAAAACCCCATTTTTCTTTTGTTTTATTTGCTTTCTTTTTTATCTGATTTTAATTACATGTTCTTAATATCAAACGGCCATATTGAGCTGTTCAAACCACTTATTTGAAAACATATTTGGGTTTTAGTCCAGGAGTCTTCTATCCCACGGTTTCCCAAAATCAAAATCACTAATCAATCTAAACTCTCTTTCTTTCATTTCAATAAAATATCGGTCGTTATATTGTATATTTAGTTTTGGAATTGTCTAATTCGGTTAAAAAAAAATTCCTGACGCCCATTTTAATCTGCAACAATATATATATTTTTCTTTTGATAAACTATTCTGATCCAATAAATCAATCAAGTTTATCAGAAGAACCCCCAAAATTCTTCCACTGAACCCATCCCAGCTGAGCAGCCGTGGTCACAGCTATTCTAATCAAGCTGTTGTTACACTTTATTTTGCATTCTTTTTTTCGTGTATTCGTTCTTGGTCGTGCTAATGAAAGTTAATATTATAGTGATAGTTGCGCGCGTCGTCGTCGTCGTTGTTATCAATTTTTTATTAAAATTTTAATTAAGTTCGGGTTATTATTGTTCATAAAACTTCTCCAGGAATTCATTTATAATTCAATTTCAAAATTTTCTTTTTCGATTTTTTTTTTTTTTTTTTTTAAATTTGGTTTTCGAAATATTTTGAAAGTGGGTGGATTGAATTTTTTTAAATAATTTTCCCAGATGAAAACTACAGATGTCCTTATAATGACATACTAGAAAAAAATTTTTAATATTTTTTCGAAAAGTTTTTCAAAAAAACAAACGACTTTTTGAAAAAACTGGTCGAACGATTTTCAAATTTTTTTTTCTCCGATAGACATTTAGTTTTCAAATTTTATTTCATACTTAGTTTTTCCAAGAATACTCTGAAACTAATAAAAAAAAATAAAGAATTTTCTAAAAAAAATATATATTTTTATTTTAATAGACGTGTGGTTTTCAATCTGGCAATACTTTTTTCGGAATTGGTCTTTTTGACAGCTGTCTCTTGATTTATGCTCAGTTTGGTTTGCGATTTCATAACGAATAGACTTATTTCTGAACAAAGTTTGCAAATTGTGTAAATTTATTACCAAAATAATGGTTCGTTTAGATGGAGCAGAGTATCGAAGAAGACCCAAATGATTCCATCCGCCATCGCGCGTGGAAGGATCTTGGTTTGCAGGCTTACAAAATCCAAATCGTTCAAGAATTTAAGACGAATGCCCATCAAGGGCGTCACACGTTCGGAGAATGGGCCCAAAACGAAATGGCCACCGATCCAGATTTTCACAAAATTGGGAAAATTGGGCCTCGGCTGGAATTTATTCGAGCCAGCCACGGCGGCCACTTCCCCGAAATAATTTTTAGAACATAATGCAAACCCCTTATCTTTATAATAAAGCTAGATTCTTGGCCATAACATTAAACTATATGCGTTTTATTTCTTCTTGAAAACCACACGTCTAAAAAAACACCCTTTAAATACATACATATACAGCCACTAAGCAATTATCTAGCATAAGAACTAGTTCATGCGACCCAGTCGTGCATTTTATTTAAATTTTATTCGACGATGTGATCGCACATATAAGCAAGTACGTGCGATCCAGTCGTGCAATTCATTTTATTTAAATTTAAAGTAACGTAATTTTAAAATTAGTTTAAAAAGACGTAAATTTATTAATGTACAAAATGGGTTTTTAACGCGTGTAAGGTTAGGTTCTAAAAAAAAAGTTGAAAATTATTTAAAAGTAATGCTCCTCTCTGTATCTCCGAAAATAGTTTTGGTAAATTGATTAACGTTTCGAATCCCGCGTGTTAATAGTAGAGTAGTAGGAAAAGGCCTAGTTGAGACTTCTTCTCGATTTTATATCTTTTTCAATTTTTCTCGAAAATAGATAGTTGGGAAGGGTTCTGAACTCGTCCATTATGTTTCGGCAAGTTTTGGAAACACATCCAACAACTTGTGGAAACCAGGAAGCCACAATGCAGTGTTGAGGATATCGAAAACGAATGGTTGTGTTGTATGTATGAGTGAATAACTGGAATGGACGAAGGAGGAAGGTAATAGTTAAAAATGAGCTTGGAGGACTCTCTTGCGAGAGCCTTAAAAGCGACAAGAAAGAAAGAAAGGAAAATCGAGACATTTTGAGGAAGAAAAAAATCGAGTCTTTTATATCTAAATTTTGGAACGAGGATTTCTGAAACTCAGATCAGGATTCAGGACGTGGGAGGCTCAATAAAGGGGAAAAGGAGATAGGATACAGAAAGATAAGTAGTTTGTGTTCTATTCTGAATATAAAAATGTATACATATTTTCTTTTATTCCTATATCATTTTCGGGACGCGCTTTAGTTGTATTAAAACCCCATTTTTCTTTTGTTTTATTTGCTTTCTTTTTTTATCTGATTTTAATTACATGTTCTTAATATCAAACGGCCATATTGAGCTGTTCAAACCACTTATTTGAAAACATATTTGGGTTTTAGTCCAGGAGTCTTCTATCCCACGGTTTCCCAAAATCAAAATCACTAATCAATCTAAACTCTCTTTCTTTCATTTCAATAAAATATCGGTCGTTATATTGTATATTTAGTTTTGGAATTGTCTAATTCGGTTAAAAAAAAATTCCTGACGCCCATTTTAATCTGCAACAATATATATATTTTTCTTTTGATAAACTATTCTGATCCAATAAATCAATCAAGTTTATCAGAAGAACCCCCAAAATTCTTCCACTGAACCCATCCCAGCTGAGCAGCCGTGGTCACAGCTATTCTAATCAAGCTGTTGTTACACTTTATCGTCGTCGTTGTTATCAATTTTTTATTAAAATTTTAATTAAGTTCGGGTTATTATTGTTCATAAAACTCCTCCAGGAATTCATTTATAATTCAATTTCAAAATTTTCTTTTTCGATTTTTTTTTTTTTTTTTTTAAATTTGGTTTTCGAAATATTTTGAAAGTGGGTGGATTGAATTTTTTTAAATAATTTTCCCAGATGAAAACTACAGATGTCCTTATAATGACATACTAGAAAAAAAAATTTAATATTTTTTCGAAAAGTTTTTCAAAAAAACAAACGACTTTTTGAAAAAACTGGTCGAACGATTTTCAAATTTTTTTTTCTCTGATAGACATTTAGTTTTCAAATTTTATTTCATACTTAGTTTTTCCAAGAATACTCTGAAACTAATAAAAAAAAATAAAGGATTTTCTAAAAAAAATATATATTTTTATTTTAATAGACGTGTGGTTTTCAATCTGGCAATACTTTTTTCGGAATTGGTCTTTTTGACAGCTGTCTCTTGATTTATGCTCAGTTTGGTTTGCGATTTCATAACGAATAGACTTATTTCTGAACAAAGTTTGCAAATTGTGTAAATTTATTAATTTATTACCAAAATAATGGTTCGTTTAGATGGAGCAGAGTATCGAAGAAGACCCAAATGATTCCATCCGCCATCGCGCGTGGAAGGATCTTGGTTTGCAGGCTTACAAAATCCAAATCGTTCAAGAATTTAAGACGAATGCCCATCAAGGGCGTCACACGTTCGGAGAATGGGCCCAAAACGAAATGGCCACCGATCCAGATTTTCACAAAATTGGGAAAATTGGGCCTCGGCTGGAATTTATTCGAGCCAGCCACGGCGGCCACTTCCCCGAAATAATTTTTAGAACATAATGCAAACCCCTTATCTTTATAATAAAGCTAGATTCTTGGCCATAACATTAAACTATATGCGTTTTATTTCTTCTTGAAAACCACACGTCTAAAAAAACACCCTTTAAATACATACATATACAGCCACTAAGCAATTATCTAGCATAAGAACTAGTTCATGCGACCCAGTCGTGCATTTTATTTAAATTTTATTCGACGATGTGATCGCACATATAAGCAAGTACGTGCGATCCAGTCGTGCAATTCATTTTATTTAAATTTAAAGTAACGTAATTTTAAAATTAGTTTAAAAAGACGTAAATTTATTAATGTACAAAATGGGTTTTTAACGCGTGTAAGGTTAGGTTCTAAAAAAAAAGTTGAAAATTATTTAAAAGTAATGCTCCTCTCTGTATCTCCGAAAATAGTTTTGGTAAATTGATTAACGTTTCGAATCCCGCGTGTTAATAGTAGAGTAGTAGGAAAAGGCCTAGTTGAGACTTCTTCTCGATTTTATATCTTTTTCAATTTTTCTCGAAAATAGATAGTTGGGAAGGGTTCTGAACTCGTCCATTATGTTTCGGCAAGTTTTGGAAACACATCCAACAACTTGTGGAAACCAGGAAGCCACAATGCCGTGTTGAGGATATCGGAAACGAATGGTTGTGTTGTATGTATGAGTGAATAACTGGAATGGACGAAGGAGGAAGGTAATAGTTAAAAATGAGCTTGGAGGACTCTCTTGCGAGAGCCTTAAAAGCGACAAGAAAGAAAGAAAGGAAAATCGAGACATTTTGAGGAAGAAAAAAATCGAGTCTTTTATATCTAAATTTTGGAACGAGGATTTCTGAAACTCAGATCAGGATTCAGGACGTGGGAGGCTCAATAAAGGGGAAAAGGAGATAGGATACAGAAAGATAAGTAGTTTGTGTTCTATTCTGAATATAAAAATGTATACATATTTTCTTTTATTCCTATATCATTTTCGGGACGCGCTTTAGTTGTATTAAAACCCCATTTTTCTTTTGTTTTATTTGCTTTCTTTTTTTATCTGATTTTAATTACATGTTCTTAATATCAAACGGCCATATTGAGCTGTTCAAACCACTTATTTGAAAACATATTTGGGTTTTAGTCCAGGAGTCTTCTATCCCACGGTTTCCCAAAATCAAAATCACTAATCAATCTAAACTCTCTTTCTTTCATTTCAATAAAATATCGGTCGTTATATTGTATATTTAGTTTTGGAATTGTCTAATTCGGTTAAAAAAAAATTCCTGACGCCCATTTTAATCTGCAACAATAAATATATTTTTCTTTTGATAAACTATTCTGATCCAATAAATCAATCAAGTTTATCAGAAGAACCCCCAAAATTCTTCCACTGAACCCATCCCAGCTGAGCAGCCGTGGTCACAGCTATTCTAATCAAGCTGTTGTTACACTTTATTTTGCATTCTTTTTTTCGTGTATTCGTTCTTGGTCGTGCTAATGAAAGTTAATATTATAGTGATAGTTGCGCGCGTCGTCGTCGTCGTTGTTATCAATTTTTTATTAAAATTTTAATTAAGTTCGGGTTATTATTGTTCATAAAACTCCTCCAGGAATTCATTTATAATTCAATTTCAAAATTTTCTTTTTCGATTTTTTTTTTTTTTTTTAAATTTGGTTTTCGAAATATTTTGAAAGTGGGTGGATTGAATTTTTTTAAATAATTTTCCCAGATGAAAACTACAGATGTCCTTATAATGACATACTAGAAAAAAAATTTTAATATTTTTTCGAAAAGTTTTTCAAAAAAACAAACGACTTTTTGAAAAAACTGGTCGAACGATTTTCAAATTTTTTTTTCTCTGATAGACATTTAGTTTTCAAATTTTATTTCATACTTAGTTTTTCCAAGAATACTCTGAAACTAATAAAAAAAAATAAAGAATTTTCTAAAAAAAATATATATTTTTATTTTAATAGACGTGTGGTTTTCAGTCTGGCAATACTTTTTTCGGAATTGGTCTTTTTGACAGCTGTCTCTTGATTTATGCTCAGTTTGGTTTGCGATTTCATAACGAATAGACTTATTTCTGAACAAAGTTTGCAAATTGTGTAAATTTATTACCAAAATAATGGTTCGTTTAGATGGAGCAGAGTATCGAAGAAGACCCAAATGATTCCATCCGCCATCGCGCGTGGAAGGATCTTGGTTTGCAGGCTTACAAAATCCAAATCGTTCAAGAATTTAAGACGAATGCCCATCAAGGGCGTCACACGTTCGGAGAATGGGCCCAAAACGAAATGGCCACCGATCCAGATTTTCACAAAATTGGGAAAATTGGGCCTCGGCTGGAATTTATTCGAGCCATCCACGGCGGCCACTTCCCCGAAATAATTTTTAGAACATAATGCAAACCCCTTATATTTATAATAAAGCTAGATTCTTGGCCATAACATTAAACTATATGCGTTTCATTTCTTCTTGAAAACCACACGTCTAAAAAAACACCCTTTAAATACATACATATACAGCCACTAAGCAATTATCTAGCATAAGAACTAGTTCATGCGACCCAGTCGTGCATTTTATTTAAATTTTATTCGACGATGTGATCGCACATATAAGCAAGTACGTGCGATCCAGTCGTGCAATTTATTTTATTTAAATTTAAAGTAACGTAATTTTAAAATTAGTTTAAAAAGACGTAAATTTATTAATGTACAAAATGGGTTTTTAACGCGTGTAAGGTTAGGTTCTAAAAAAAAAGTTGAAAATTATTTAAAAGTAATGCTCCTCTCTGTATCTTCGAAAATAGTTTTGGTAAATTGATTAACGTTTCGAATCCCGCGTGTTAATAGTAGAGTAGTAGGAAAAGGCCTAGTTGAGACTTCTTCTCGATTTTATATCTTTTTCAATTTTTCTCGAAAATAGATAGTTGGGAAGGGTTCTGAACTCGTCCATTATGTTTCGGCAAGTTTTGGAAACACATCCAACAACTTGTGGAAACCAGGAAGCCACAATGCCGTGTTGAGGATATCGAAAACGAATGGTTGTGTTGTATGTATGAGTGAATAACTGGAATGGACGAAGGAGGAAGGTAATAGTTAAAAATGAGCTTGGAGGACTCTCTTGCGAGAGCCTTAAAAGCGACAAGAAAGAAAGAAAGGAAAATCGAGACATTTTGAGGAAGAAAAAAATCGAGTCTTTTATATCTAAATTTTGGAACGAGGATTTCTGAAACTCAGATCAGGATTCAGGACGTGGGAGGCTCAATAAAGGGGAAAAGGAGATAGGATACAGAAAGATAAGTAGTTTGTGTTCTATTCTGAATATAAAAATGTATACATATTTTCTTTTATTCCTATATCATTTTCGGGACGCGCTTTAGTTGTATTAAAACCCCATTTTTCTTTTGTTTTATTTGCTTTCTTTTTTTATCTGATTTTAATTACATGTTCTTAATATCAAACGGCCATATTGAGCTGTTCAAACCACTTATTTGAAAACATATTTGGGTTTTAGTCCAGGAGTCTTCTATCCCACGGTTTCCCAAAATCAAAATCACTAATCAATCTAAACTCTCTTTCTTTCATTTCAATAAAATATCGGTCGTTATATTGTATATTTAGTTTTGGAATTGTCTAATTCGGTTAAAAAAAAATTCCTGACGCCCATTTTAATCTGCAACAATATATATATTTTTCTTTTGATAAACTATTCTGATCCAATAAATCAATCAAGTTTATCAGAAGAACCCCCAAAATTCTTCCACTGAACCCATCCCAGCTGAGCAGCCGTGGTCACAGCTATTCTAATCAAGCTGTTGTTACACTTTATTTTGCATTCTTTTTTTCGTGTATTCGTTCTTGGTCGTGCTAATGAAAGTTAATATTATAGTGATAGTTGCGCGCGTCGTCGTCGTTGTTATCAATTTTTTATTAAAATTTTAATTAAGTTCGGGTTATTATTGTTCATAAAACTCCTCCAGGAATTCATTTATAATTCAATTTCAAAATTTTCTTTTTCGATTTTTTTTTTTTTTTTAAATTTGGTTTTCGAAATATTTTGAAAGTGGGTGGATTGAATTTTTTTAAATAATTTTCCCAGATGAAAACTACAGATGTCCTTATAATGACATACTAGAAAAAAAATTTTAATATTTTTTCGAAAAGTTTTTCAAAAAAACAAACGACTTTTTGAAAAAACTGGTCGAACGATTTTCAAATTTTTTTTTCTCTGATAGACATTTAGTTTTCAAATTTTATTTCATACTTAGTTTTTCCAAGAATACTCTGAAACTAATAAAAAAAAATAAAGAATTTTCTAAAAAAAATATATATTTTTATTTTAATAGACGTGTGGTTTTCAATCTGGCAATACTTTTTTCGGAATTGGTCTTTTTGACAGCTGTCTCTTGATTTATGCTCAGTTTGGTTTGCGATTTCATAACGAATAGACTTATTTCTGAACAAAGTTTGCAAATTGTGTAAATTTATTACCAAAATAATGGTTCGTTTAGATGGAGCAGAGTATCGAAGAAGACCCAAATGATTCCATCCGCCATCGCGCGTGGAAGGATCTTGGTTTGCAGGCTTACAAAATCCAAATCGTTCAAGAATTTAAGACGAATGCCCATCAAGGGCGTCACACGTTCGGAGAATGGGCCCAAAACGAAATGGCCACCGATCCAGATTTTCACAAAATTGGGAAAATTGGGCCTCGGCTGGAATTTATTCGAGCCAGCCACGGCGGCCACTTCCCCGAAATAATTTTTAGAACATAATGCAAACCCCTTATCTTTATAATAAAGCTAGATTCTTGGCCATAACATTAAACTATATGCGTTTTATTTCTTCTTGAAAACCACACGTCTAAAAAAACACCCTTTAAATACATACATATACAGCCACTAAGCAATTATCTAGCATAAGAACTAGTTCATGCGACCCAGTCGTGCATTTTATTTAAATTTTATTCGACGATGTGATCGCACATATAAGCAAGTACGTGCGATCCAGTCGTGCAATTTATTTTATTTAAATTTAAAGTAACGTAATTTTAAAATTAGTTTAAAAAGACGTAAATTTATTAATGTACAAAATGGGTTTTTAACGCGTGTAAGGTTAGGTTCTAAAAAAAAAGTTGAAAATTATTTAAAAGTAATGCTCCTCTCTGTATCTCCGAAAATAGTTTTGGTAAATTGATTAACGTTTCGAATCCCGCGTGTTAATAGTAGAGTAGTAGGAAAAGGCCTAGTTGAGACTTCTTCTCGTTTTTATATCTTTTTCAATTTTTCTCGAAAATAGATAGTTGGGAAGGGTTCTGAACTCGTCCATTATGTTTCGGCAAGTTTTGGAAACACATCCAACAACTTGTGGAAACCAGGAAGCCACAATGCCGTGTTGAGGATATCGAAAACGAATGGTTGTGTTGTATGTATGAGTGAATAACTGGAATGGACGAAGGAGGAAGGTAATAGTTAAAAATGAGCTTGGAGGACTCTCTTGCGAGAGCCTTAAAAGCGACAAGAAAGAAAGAAAGGAAAATCGAGACATTTTGAGGAAGAAAAAAATCGAGTCTTTTATATCTAAATTTTGGAACGAGGATTTCTGAAACTCAGATCAGGATTCAGGACGTGGGAGGCTCAATAAAGGGGAAAAGGAGATAGGATACAGAAAGATAAGTAGTTTGTGTTCTATTCTGAATATAAAAATGTATACATATTTTCTTTTATTCCTATATCATTTTCGGGACGCGCTTTAGTTGTATTAAAACCCCATTTTTCTTTTGTTTTATTTGCTTTCTTTTTTTATCTGATTTTAATTACATGTTCTTAATATCAAACGGCCATATTGAGCTGTTCAAACCACTTATTTGAAAACATATTTGGGTTTTAGTCCAGGAGTCTTCTATCCCACGGTTTCCCAAAATCAAAATCACTAATCAATCTAAACTCTCTTTCTTTCATTTCAATAAAATATCGGTCGTTATATTGTATATTTAGTTTTGGAATTGTCTAATTCGGTTAAAAAAAAATTCCTGACGCCCATTTTAATCTGCAACAATATATATATTTTTCTTTTGATAAACTATTCTGATCCAATAAATCAATCAAGTTTATCAGAAGAACCCCCAAAATTCTTCCACTGAACCCATCCCAGCTGAGCAGCCGTGGTCACAGCTATTCTAATCAAGCTGTTGTTACACTTTATTTTGCATTCTTTTTTTCGTGTATTCGTTCTTGGTCGTGCTAATGAAAGTTAATATTATAGTGATAGTTGCGCGCGTCGTCGTCGTTGTTATCAATTTTTTATTAAAATTTTAATTAAGTTCGGGTTATTATTGTTCATAAAACTCCTCCAGGAATTCATTTATAATTCAATTTCAAAATTTTCTTTTTCGATTTTTTTTTTTTTTTTTAAATTTGGTTTTCGAAATATTTTGAAAGTGGGTGGATTGAATTTTTTTAAATAATTTTCCCAGATGAAAACTACAGATGTCCTTATAATGACATACTAGACAAAAAATTTTAATATTTTTTCGAAAAGTTTTTCAAAAAAACAAACGACTTTTTGAAAAAACTGGTCGAACGATTTTCAAATTTTTTTTTCTCTGATAGACATTTAGTTTTCAAATTTTATTTCATACTTAGTTTTTCCAAGAATACTCTGAAACTAATAAAAAAAAATAAAGAATTTTCTAAAAAAAATATATATTTTTATTTTAATAGACGTGTGGTTTTCAATCTGGCAATACTTTTTTCGGAATTGGTCTTTTTGACAGCTGTCTCTTGATTTATGCTCAGTTTGGTTTGCGATTTCATAACGAATAGACTTATTTCTGAACAAAGTTTGCAAATTGTGTAAATTTATTACCAAAATAATGGTTCGTTTAGATGGAGCAGAGTATCGAAGAAGACCCAAATGATTCCATCCGCCATCGCGCGTGGAAGGATCTTGGTTTGCAGGCTTACAAAATCCAAATCGTTCAAGAATTTAAGACGAATGCCCATCAAGGGCGTCACACGTTCGGAGAATGGGCCCAAAACGAAATGGCCACCGATCCAGATTTTCACAAAATTGGGAAAATTGGGCCTCGGCTGGAATTTATTCGAGCCAGCCACGGCGGCCACTTCCCCGAAATAATTTTTAGAACATAATGCAAACCCCTATCTTTATAATAAAGCTAGATTCTTGGCCATAACATTAAACTATATGCGTTTTATTTCTTCTTGAAAACCACACGTCTAAAAAAACACCCTTTAAATACATACATATACAGCCACTAAGCAATTATCTAGCATAAGAACTAGTTCATGCGACCCAGTCGTGCATTTTATTTAAATTTTATTCGACGATGTGATCGCACATATAAGCAAGTACGTGCGATCCAGTCGTGCAATTTATTTTATTTAAATTTAAAGTAACGTAATTTTAAAATTAGTTTAAAAAGACGTAAATTTATTAATGTACAAAATGGGTTTTTAACGCGTGTAAGGTTAGGTTCTAAAAAAAAAGTTGAAAATTATTTAAAAGTAATGCTCCTCTCTGTATCTCCGAAAATAGTTTTGGTAAATTGATTAACGTTTCGAATCCCGCGTGTTAATAGTAGAGTAGTAGGAAAAGGCCTAGTTGAGACTTCTTCTCGATTTTATATCTTTTTCAATTTTTCTCGAAAATAGATAGTTGGGAAGGGTTCTGAACTCGTCCATTATGTTTCGGCAAGTTTTGGAAACACATCCAACAACTTGTGGAAACCAGGAAGCCACAATGCCGTGTTGAGGATATCGAAAACGAATGGTTGTGTTGTATGTATGAGTGAATAACTGGAATGGACGAAGGAGGAAGGTAATAGTTAAAAATGAGCTTGGAGGACTCTCTTGCGAGAGCCTTAAAAGCGACAAGAAAGAAAGAAAGGAAAATCGAGACATTTTGAGGAAGAAAAAAATCGAGTCTTTTATATCTAAATTTTGGAACGAGGATTTCTGAAACTCAGATCAGGATTCAGGACGTGGGAGGCTCAATAAAGGGGAAAAGGAGATAGGATACAGAAAGATAAGTAGTTTGTGTTCTATTCTGAATATAAAAATGTATACATATTTTCTTTTATTCCTATATCATTTTCGGGACGCGCTTTAGTTGTATTAAAACCCCATTTTTCTTTTGTTTTATTTGCTTTCTTTTTTTATCTGATTTTAATTACATGTTCTTAATATCAAACGGCCATATTGAGCTGTTCAAACCACTTATTTGAAAACATATTTGGGTTTTAGTCCAGGAGTCTTCTATCCCACGGTTTCCCAAAATCAAAATCACTAATCAATCTAAACTCTCTTTCTTTCATTTCAATAAAATATCGGTCGTTATATTGTATATTTAGTTTTGGAATTGTCTAATTCGGTTAAAAAAAAATTCCTGACGCCCATTTTAATCTGCAACAATATATATATTTTTCTTTTGATAAACTATTCTGATCCAATAAATCAATCAAGTTTATCAGAAGAACCCCCAAAATTCTTCCACTGAACCCATCCCAGCTGAGCAGCCGTGGTCACAGCTATTCTAATCAAGCTGTTGTTACACTTTATTTTGCATTCTTTTTTTCGTGTATTCGTTCTTGGTCGTGCTAATGAAAGTTAATATTATAGTGATAGTTGCGCGCGTCGTCGTCGTCGTTGTTATCAATTTTTTATTAAAATTTTAATTAAGTTCGGGTTATTATTGTTCATAAAACTCCTCCAGGAATTCATTTATAATTCAATTTCAAAATTTTCTTTTTCGATTTTTTTTTTTTTTTTTTAAATTTGGTTTTCGAAATATTTTGAAAGTGGGTGGATTGAATTTTTTTAAATAATTTTCCCAGATAAAAACTACAGATGTCCTTATAATGACATACTAGAAAAAAATTTTAATATTTTTTCGAAAAGTTTTTCAAAAAAACAAACGACTTTTTGAAAAAACTGGTCGAACGATTTTCAAATTTTTTTTTCTCCGATAGACATTTAGTTTTCAAATTTTATTTCATACTTAGTTTTTCCAAGAATACTCTGAAACTAATAAAAAAAAATAAAGAATTTTCTAAAAAAAATATATATTTTTATTTTAATAGACGTGTGGTTTTCAATCTGGCAATACTTTTTTCGGAATTGGTCTTTTTGACAGCTGTCTCTTGATTTATGCTCAGTTTGGTTTGCGATTTCATAACGAATAGACTTATTTCTGAACAAAGTTTGCAAATTGTGTAAATTTATTACCAAAATAATGGTTCGTTTAGATGGAGCAGAGTATCGAAGAAGACCCAAATGATTCCATCCGCCATCGCGCGTGGAAGGATCTTGGTTTGCAGGCTTACAAAATCCAAATCGTTCAAGAATTTAAGACGAATGCCCATCAAGGGCGTCACACGTTCGGAGAATGGGCCCAAAACGAAATGGCCACCGATCCAGATTTTCACAAAATTGGGAAAATTGGGCCTCGGCTGGAATTTATTCGAGCCAGCCACGGCGGCCACTTCCCCGAAATAATTTTTAGAACATAATGCAAACCCCTTATCTTTATAATAAAGCTAGATTCTTGGCCATAACATTAAACTATATGCGTTTTATTTCTTCTTGAAAACCACACGTCTAAAAAAACACCCTTTAAATACATACATATACAGCCACTAAGCAATTATCTAGCATAAGAACTAGTTCATGCGACCCAGTCGTGCATTTTATTTAAATTTTATTCGACGATGTGATCGCACATATAAGCAAGTACGTGCGATCCAGTCGTGCAATTTATTTTATTTAAATTTAAAGTAACGTAATTTTAAAATTAGTTTAAAAAGACGTAAATTTATTAATGTACAAAATGGGTTTTTAACGCGTGTAAGGTTAGGTTCTAAAAAAAAAGTTGAAAATTATTTAAAAGTAATGCTCCTCTCTGTATCTCCGAAAATAGTTTTGGTAAATTGATTAACGTTTCGAATCCCGCGTGTTAATAGTAGAGTAGTAGGAAAAGGCCTAGTTGAGACTTCTTCTCGATTTTATATCTTTTTCAATTTTTCTCGAAAATAGATAGTTGGGAAGGGTTCTGAACTCGTCCATTATGTTTCGGCAAGTTTTGGAAACACATCCAACAACTTGTGGAAACCAGGAAGCCACAATGCCGTGTTGAGGATATCGAAAACGAATGGTTGTGTTGTATGTATGAGTGAATAACTGGAATGGACGAAGGAGGAAGGTAATAGTTAAAAATGAGCTTGGAGGACTCTCTTGCGAGAGCCTTAAAAGCGACAAGAAAGAAAGAAAGGAAAATCGAGACATTTTGAGGAAGAAAAAAATCGAGTCTTTTATATCTAAATTTTGGAACGAGGATTTCTGAAACTCAGATCAGGATTCAGGACGTGGGAGGCTCAATAAAGGGGAAAAGGAGATAGGATACAGAAAGATAAGTAGTTTGTGTTCTATTCTGAATATAAAAATGTATACATATTTTCTTTTATTCCTATATCATTTTCGGGACGCGCTTTAGTTGTATTAAAACCCCATTTTTCTTTTGTTTTATTTGCTTTCTTTTTTTATCTGATTTTAATTACATGTTCTTAATATCAAACGGCCATATTGAGCTGTTCAAACCACTTATTTGAAAACATATTTGGGTTTTAGTCCAGGAGTCTTCTATCCCACGGTTTCCCAAAATCAAAATCACTAATCAATCTAAACTCTCTTTCTTTCATTTCAATAAAATATCGGTCGTTATATTGTATATTTAGTTTTGGAATTGTCTAATTCGGTTAAAAAAAAATCCTGACGCCCATTTTAATCTGCAACAATATATATATTTTTCTTTTGATAAACTATTCTGATCCAATAAATCAATCAAGTTTATCAGAAGAACCCCCAAAATTCTTCCACTGAACCCATCCCAGCTGAGCAGCCGTGGTCACAGCTATTCTAATCAAGCTGTTGTTACACTTTATTTTGCATTCTTTTTTTCGTGTATTCGTTCTTGGTCGTGCTAATGAAAGTTAATATTATAGTGATAGTTGCGCGCGTCGTCGTCGTCGTTGTTATCAATTTTTTATTAAAATTTTAATTAAGTTCGGGTTATTATTGTTCATAAAACTCCTCCAGGAATTCATTTATAATTCAATTTCAAAATTTTCTTTTTCGATTTTTTTTTTTTTTTTAAATTTGGTTTTCGAAATATTTTGAAAGTGGGTGGATTGAATTTTTTTAAATAATTTTCCCAGATGAAAACTACAGATGTCCTTATAATGACATACTAGAAAAAAAATTTTAATATTTTTTCGAAAAGTTTTTCAAAAAAACAAACGACTTTTTGAAAAAACTGGTCGAACGATTTTCAAATTTTTTTTTCTCTGATAGACATTTAGTTTTCAAATTTTATTTCATACTTAGTTTTTCCAAGAATACTCTGAAACTAATAAAAAAAAATAAAGAATTTTCTAAAAAAAATATATATTTTTATTTTAATAGACGTGTGGTTTTCAATCTGGCAATACTTTTTTCGGAATTGGTCTTTTTGACAGCTGTCTCTTGATTTATGCTCAGTTTGGTTTGCGATTTCATAACGAATAGACTTATTTCTGAACAAAGTTTACAAATTGTGTAAATTTATTACCAAAATAATGGTTCGTTTAGATGGAGCAGAGTATCGAAGAAGACCCAAATGATTCCATCCGCCATCGCGCGTGGAAGGATCTTGGTTTGCAGGCTTACAAAATCCAAATCGTTCAAGAATTTAAGACGAATGCCCATCAAGGGCGTCACACGTTCGGAGAATGGGCCCAAAACGAAATGGCCACCGATCCAGATTTTCACAAAATTGGGAAAATTGGGCCTCGGCTGGAATTTATTCGAGCCAGCCACGGCGGCCACTTCCCCGAAATAATTTTTAGAACATAATGCAAACCCCTTATCTTTATAATAAAGCTAGATTCTTGGCCATAACATTAAACTATATGCGTTTTATTTCTTCTTGAAAACCACACGTCTAAAAAAACACCCTTTAAATACATACATATACAGCCACTAAGCAATTATCTAGCATAAGAACTAGTTCATGCGACCCAGTCGTGCATTTTATTTAAATTTTATTCGACGATGTGATCGCACATATAAGCAAGTACGTGCGATCCAGTCGTGCAATTTATTTTATTTAAATTTAAAGTAACGTAATTTTAAAATTAGTTTAAAAAGACGTAAATTTATTAATGTACAAAATGGGTTTTTAACGCGTGTAAGGTTAGGTTCTAAAAAAAAAGTTGAAAATTATTTAAAAGTAATGCTCCTCTCTGTATCTCCGAAAATAGTTTTGGTAAATTGATTAACGTTTCGAATCCCGCGTGTTAATAGTAGAGTAGTAGGAAAAGGCCTAGTTGAGACTTCTTCTCGATTTTATATCTTTTTCAATTTTTCTCGAAAATAGATAGTTGGGAAGGGTTCTGAACTCGTCCATTATGTTTCGGCAAGTTTTGGAAACACATCCAACAACTTGTGGAAACCAGGAAGCCACAATGCCGTGTTGAGGATATCGAAAACGAATGGTTGTGTTGTATGTATGAGTGAATAACTGGAATGGACGAAGGAGGAAGGTAATAGTTAAAAATGAGCTTGGAGGACTCTCTTGCGAGAGCCTTAAAAGCGACAAGAAAGAAAGAAAGGAAAATCGAGACATTTTGAGGAAGAAAAAAATCGAGTCTTTTATATCTAAATTTTGGAACGAGGATTTCTGAAACTCAGATCAGGATTCAGGACGTGGGAGGCTCAATAAAGGGGAAAAGGAGATAGGATACAGAAAGATAAGTAGTTTGTGTTCTATTCTGAATATAAAAATGTATACATATTTTCTTTTATTCCTATATCATTTTCGGGAAGCGCTTTAGTTGTATTAAAACCCCATTTTTCTTTTGTTTTATTTGCTTTCTTTTTTTATCTGATTTTAATTACATGTTCTTAATATCAAACGGCCATATTGAGCTGTTCAAACCACTTATTTGAAAACATATTTGGGTTTTAGTCCAGGAGTCTTCTATCCCACGGTTTCCCAAAATCAAAATCACTAATCAATCTAAACTCTCTTTCTTTCATTTCAATAAAATATCGGTCGTTATATTGTATATTTAGTTTTGGAATTGTCTAATTCGGTTAAAAAAAAATTCCTGACGCCCATTTTAATCTGCAACAATATATATATTTTTCTTTTGATAAACTATTCTGATCCAATAAATCAATTAAGTTTATCAGAAGAACCCCCAAAATTCTTCCACTGAACCCATCCCAGCTGAGCAGCCGTGGTCACAGCTATTCTAATCAAGCTGTTGTTACACTTTATTTTGCATTCTTTTTTTCGTGTATTCGTTCTTGGTCGTGCTAATGAAAGTTAATATTATAGTGATAGTTGCGCGCGTCGTCGTCGTCGTTGTTATCAATTTTTTATTAAAATTTTAATTAAGTTCGGGTTATTATTGTTCATAAAACTCCTCCAGGAATTCATTTATAATTCAATTTCAAA
The DNA here is from genome assembly GCA_963971375.1 of Platycheirus rosarum. Classification (NCBI taxonomy): domain Eukaryota; kingdom Metazoa; phylum Arthropoda; class Insecta; order Diptera; family Syrphidae; genus Platycheirus; species Platycheirus rosarum. Next base: position 57,223 of record CAXARV010000057.1, read on the forward strand.
ATTTTCTTTTTCGATTTTTTTTTTTTTTTTTTAATTTGGTTTTCGAAATATTTTGAAAGTGGGTGGATTGAATTTTTTTAAATAATTTTCCCAGATGAAAACTACAGATGTCCTTATAATGACATACTAGAAAAAAAATTTTAATATTTTTTCGAAAAGTTTTTCAAAAAAACAAACGACTTTTTGAAAAAACTGGTCGAACGATTTTCAAATTTTTTTTTCTCTGATAGACATTTAGTTTTCAAATTTTATTTCATACTTAGTTTTTCCAAGAATACTCTGAAACTAATAAAAAAAAATAAAGAATTTTCTAAAAAAAATATATATTTTTCTTTTAATAGACGTGTGGTTTTCAATCTGGCAATACTTTTTTCGGAATTGGTCTTTTTGACAGCTGTCTCTTGATTTATGCTCAGTTTGGTTTGCGATTTCATAACGAATAGACTTATTTCTGAACAAAGTTTGCAAATTGTGTAAATTTATTACCAAAATAATGGTTCGTTTAGATGGAGCAGAGTATCGAAGAAGACCCAAATGATTCCATCCGCCATCGCGCGTGGAAGGATCTTGGTTTGCAGGCTTACAAAATCCAAATCGTTCAAGAATTTAAGACGAATGCCCATCAAGGGCGTCACACGTTCGGAGAATGGGCCCAAAACGAAATGGCCACCGATCCAGATTTTCACAAAATTGGGAAAATTGGGCCTCGGCTGGAATTTATTCGAGCCAGCCACGGCGGCCACTTCCCCGAAATAATTTTTAGAACATAATGCAAACCCCTTATCTTTATAATAAAGCTAGATTCTTGGCCATAACATTAAACTATATGCGTTTCATTTCTTCTTGAAAACCACACGTCTAAAAAAACACCCTTTAAATACATACATATACAGCCACTAAGCAATTATCTAGCATAAGAACTAGTTCATGCGACCCAGTCGTGCATTTTATTTAAATTTTATTCGACGATGTGGTCGCACATATAAGCAAGTACGTGCGATCCAGTCGTGCAATTTATTTTATTTAAATTTAAAGTAACGTAATTTTAAAATTAGTTTAAAAAGACGTAAATTTATTAATGTACAAAATGGGTTTTTAACGCGTGTAAGGTTAGGTTCTAAAAAAGAAGTTGAAAATTATTTAAAAGTAATGCTCCTCTCTGTATCTTCGAAAATAGTTTTGGTAAATTGATTAACGTTTCGAATCCCGCGTGTTAATAGTAGAGTAGTAGGAAAAGGCCTAGTTGAGACTTCTTCTCGATTTTATATCTTTTTCAATTTTTCTCGAAAATAGATAGTTGGGAAGGGTTCTGAACTCGTCCATTATGTTTCGGCAAGTTTTGGAAACACATCCAACAACTTGTGGAAACCAGGAAGCCACAATGCCGTGTTGAGGATATCGGAAACGAATGGTTGTGTTGTATGTATGAGTGAATAACTGGAATGGACGAAGGAGGAAGGTAATAGTTAAAAATGAGCTTGGAGGACTCTCTTGCGAGAGCCTTAAAAGCGACAAGAAAGAAAGAGATGAAAATCGAGACATTTTGAGGAAGAAAAAAATCGAGTCTTTTATATCTAAATTTTGGAACGAGGATTTCTGAAACTCAGATCAGGATTCAGGACGTGGGAGGCTCAATAAAGGGGAAAAGGAGATAGGATACAGAAAGATAAGTAGTTTGTGTTCTATTCTGAATATAAAAATGTATACATATTTTCTTTTATTCCTATATCATTTTAGGGACGCGCTTTAGTTGTATTAAAACCCCATTTTTCTTTTGTTTTATTTGCTTTCTTTTTTTATCTGATTTTAATTACATTTTCTTAATATCAAACGGCCATATTGAGCTGTTCAAACCACTTATTTGAAAACATATTTGGGTTTTAGTCCAGGAGTCTTCTATCCCACGGTTTCCCAAAATCAAAATCACTAATCAATCTAAACTCTCTTTCTTTCATTTCAATAAAATATCGGTCGTTATATTGTATATTTAGTTTTGGAATTGTCTAATTCGGTTAAAAAAAAATTCCTGACGCCCATTTTAATCTGCAACAATATATATATTTTTCTTTTGATAAACTATTCTGATCCAATAAATCAATCAAGTTTATCAGAAGAACCCCCAAAATTCTTCCACTGAACCCATCCCAGCTGAGCAGCCGTGGTCACAGCTATTCTAATCAAGCTGTTGTTACACTTTATTTTGCATTCTTTTTTTCGTGTATTCGTTCTTGGTCGTGCTAATGAAAGTTAATATTATAGTGATAGTTGCGCGCGTCGTCGTCGTCGTTGTTATCAATACGCATACGCGTTTTATTAAAATTTTAATTAAGTTCGGGTTATTATTGTTCATAAAACTCCTTACAATTAAATAAATAATTAATCTCGACTAATCGAATTCGGTGTTAGGAATAGTGCGGCAAAAAGTGTAACAAATTGGAGCCCAATGTGCGAGGCCCATGTGGAAGAATATTTTTATTGCATTATGTAGTGTTTTTCCCATCTTGATTGAAGATCTAATTGTTTTTTTTTTTTTTAGATTAGATTATTTTTATTACATCGTTAAAATTTATGTACAATTGGCCTTAAACTAACTTATAACAAAAATAAATCATATCGGCTCAACAACAGGGGCCCGACGGACTTCAGCTGGCTCTATACAATGCTATATTTTTACTTATATCATATTTTTGTTTGTATAATCTTTTAATTAAAATTCTTAGTTATAATAACTGTCTATGGTTTTAAAAAAAATTGGGGTTAGGATGCGGTGTTGTGTTCTCTGGTTCTCTCGTAGAACGGGGCTCCGTCGTTGTTCATAATTTCCTCAAATCGGTCGTCTGTGATGGCTCGAATGTTGAGGTAGCGATGACTGGGCTCTAGTTGTTGCTGGAGTAGTTGCTAGATTTCCAAGTTGGGGTGGTCCTCCAAGTTCCTCAAAATAATTTTGGAGAGCTGTGTCATGAACTGATTTATTGGGATCAGTTTGGTGTCTTTATATAGCTTCTTGTTTGGGATATATTTCCTTTTAATGGGGTTTCGGTACCTGTACAGCTACGGAGTATCTTTCTTTCGAAAACTTCGATCTTCTTCATATATGTTGGTGATATGGTGAACCAAATAGGACAAGCGTACGTCAGATATGGACGGATCAGCTGTTTATATATGAGAAGCTTAGTATTAGTGATTAGTCCGTTTCTTCTCCTAAGAAGCGGGTGGGCCAGATGTAGGGAGAAGTTGGCTCTCTTAAGCATAAATGAAGCGTGCTTGTTGAATTTGAAGCGGTTAGTGAAACTCACTCCAAGGTATTTTGTTGTTGTCTTTGTCCTTATCACTGTTTTGTCTGGAAGCTTGATACTTATATTATCACAGCGTGATGCGAAACGTCTCCGACCTCTTGTTGCTGTTGTTGGGGTTCTGAAGCAGATAAGCTTGCTCTTATCGCTATTTATCTTTAGTCCCCCTTTAAGGTAGTAGTTCCACAAGTTTCTTATGTGACCTTCAACTCTCCTGGCTGCGATTTCTGGTGTAATGGATGTTGCATATGTTAAGGAGTCATCGGCATATAGCTTCGTTTTTGTCCCTGGGATTTTGGTAGGCTGGTCAGCTGTATACAGGTTAAAAAGTATGGGGCCCAAATTGGAACCTTGTGGAACTCCAGCGCTGATCGTATCGTCTTTCTTTGTGAATATTCTTTGTTTACCTGTACATAAAAGGATCTATGTGTTAGAAAATCTTTTATTAATCTTACCAAGTGTTCAGGTAGTCCTAGACTTGACAGTTTAAATATTAGTCCTTTTACCCAAGCTGTGTCGAAGGCCTTTTCGATGTCCAGTAAACAGGCGACTGTCGTCTCTTTCTTGGTCAGTCCGTGTGTCACATCGGAGTGCAGTCTAAGAAGCGGGTGGATGGTGGAGTGTCGTGCTCGGAAACCATACTGATATTCAGGTATGAATTCCCTTTCCATGAAGAAATGATGAAGATTTCTCCAGATAAGTCCCTCCAGGATATTGCTGACTCAGCAAAGAAGCGAAATCGGCCGATATCCCTCGACGCTAGTCCTGTTGGTTTTCTTCGGAACGGGCACCACTTTTGCCGTTTTCCATGTTTCGGGGAAGTAGCTGTTATTAAGGCAGTTATTGAAGATAATCGTCTGCAGTAGGATGGCGAGATTTGGTAGCTTTTTAAGCACAACGTTAGAAATCCCATCATTTCCAGCTAACTTCTTAGAATTTTCTCCGTGGATTATGTCAGTTACTTCCTCGATGGAAGTAAAAGCATCTCCAGTTGGTCCGAGTGCAGGATTGTCCTCATTAAAGTTGGTGACTGAAGTATTAGAGTCTGCAACTTCTTCAAACTTGTTTTCAACTTCTTCGATCAATTCAGGAAGGTGATTGGGCGGGCGTTCCTTGAAGATCTCTTCAAAATGCTTAGCGAGAGCTTCTGCCTTTTTGGTTGGTGTTATTGCAGAATGTTGCCCGTGCATTATTGTATCTGGAATCGAGCTCTCTTTCCCAACGAGCAGGTTAATTTTCTTGAAGGCATCGGGTCCCGGTTTGATGTTCGAAAGTCTTTTCCTGAATTCATTCTCCTGGTGATCTTTCACTGCCTGGTTGAACATGGTGCTGGTGCATTGGAGTTCGGAGTATATGCGTCTTTACTCGTCGTTCTCTCTGTTGAACAACCTGTGGTATATCCTTTGAAGCTTTTCGCGGAGTCCTTGTCTGTGAGCAAGAGCATATATTGCCTGTATTCTTATGTTCCGGATATGCGAATATCGGTCTCTGGTGGTTTTTACAGTCTAAAGCTTTTTCAAGGCGTTGGCGTATATATCCATAGAGGGTGCTGACCGTCGAAGTCTCCTACAATGACACAAGATGTGTATTGATTAGCAATGCTGTTGTCGTGATGTATATCGCTTCTTGTTGAGTTGCACTTAATGTATACTGAGACCAGCAGAAACGTCTCATACTCGGTCAGTTTAGTGACGACTGTCGTTGTTTCCATGCATATAAGTCCAGTTATACTTTTCTTTTGGCTCCAGAGGTCCGATTTGAGAAGAATTGCTGTTCCTCTGCCGCTCGCTCATTTGTCCTCTCTGTAGGATGTGTAATAGTCTGGCTTAAAGTTGTTCTTCGCTGTGATGTTGAAAATAATGTCTGTTTTTTTTGATTTTAAAAACAGAGAAAGAGAAATTCGTTTGGCTGTGGAATAAATAGAATTAACGTTATGTTTTTATATACATAATTTGAATATAAGTTGACCCAATATATCTGTCTTATCTTTATCATCCAAAATACCGTAAATGCTTGGAATTAACTCTTTTGCCTTCTGGAGAAGGGAGAAGAGATCTGCTCCAAACAGTCTTTGGGTATCCTCGAAGATGTTGAATGACGTTGATCCTTTCGGCATCTGATTAGTCGTTATTGATGGTCTTTGCTGATATTGCTTTTGATGCCGTTGGCTTCTGTAAGGCTAGTGTTGGGAGTTGTGTTGAGGGTTTTTTTCCTGGCTTTTGAGCTGGTTTCGAAGGTACTGGTCCAACGGATTTGTGGCTGGCCCTACTGCTGCTGCTATGTTGGCGTACAAAAGACCGCTAACAATAGTTTTAGTTGCTGATTAGACTGCAAAAGCGTGTTTCTCTTGTTTTTTTAATTATTAGTGAAAGTTTCTTTTGGAGGAAAAGGCTGAGCAACACAGGGAGCAACAGCAGTGCAGGAAGGAGTTTTTTTAGTGATATTTTTTTGTTTTGTTATTGTTGTAAACTAGTTTTCAACAATGGTGTCAATTGTTTTATATATTTTTTTTATTATATTTCATTAATTTTTGTTTCTTTTATATTTAAGAGGACATTTTGTTAGGAGCTTCTTTTTAATAACTTTGTTTTCTCGCGTGGGAAACTTTTTTCGCGATACTTATTTCGTGTTATACAAAATTAACTTCGAGTGAAAATTAAATTGGTTGTTTTCGGTGATAGTTTTTTTTTTCTCGCGTGAAATATTTTGCGGAATTAGTTTTTTTTTTTTTTTAATAGTACATTTGAATTAGTGTTGTTTTTTCTCTTGCGCGACATTTTTTTTTTGTTTTGTGATAGTTCTTTGTTCTCAGCGAATTCTTGTTTGAGTGTTTTGGTTAAGATTGGGTCGTTCTTATCTTTGGATACTTTTTCATCGTATCCATTTACTTTTGATGAGGATCGTCAAGCAGTTAAGACAAAGATCGAGGATATTACGACGCTTCTTAAGAACCACCCTCCGATTCCAAATTCATCGGAATATGTTAAAATCCTTACGAAGATTGCATGGAGTTTAGGTCGGTTAGGTAGATCAGTGTGTGAGGAAGACAACGAAAGGGAAGATAAAAGTCTTTTCAAGAATGAACTTTTAATTTTATTAAGCACTTTGACAGGAGACGACAAGGGAAGCGAATTTGAAGAAGAACAACAACAAAAAAGGAAACCAACAAGCGGAATTCATCTTACGGTCCATCAACATCGTTGTTTGCTGCAGTCGGAGGAACCTCTAGGACTACGGGCGAAACGAATATTCAGTTGTGTAGGGACGATAATTTGGTTAGGAGAACGGATTTGGGAAATAGAGTTGTGAATGTCGATAGGAATGTTGGAGTGAGTGTAAATGCGAGGTGTGTTGAGCGTGAAGGAAAGTGGGGAGTTAAATTTACTGGTGAATCTGATGGGTCATCACTGAATTCCTTCTAAGAGCGGGTAGAAGAACTTCGATTGGCTAACGAAGTTCCAGAAACCCACCTTTTTAGATCTGCTTCGGAGCTCTTATCTGGTAGGGCGCTCATGTGGTTTAGGACGGTTCCAGATGATATTCTCAATTGGCAAGAACTCGTGCAGGAACTCAAAGCCGAGTTTCTACCTGTAAATTACGATGATCTTTTATTAGAGGAGATTCGTCGTTCGCAGGGGAAGGAATAAACATTCGAAGCTTATTTAGCTACCATGAGGAAATTGTTCCGACGATTGTCAGAACCTTTGTCAGAGGGAAGGATGCTTTCGATTTTGAGGAAAAATGTTGACCCCTACTTTCAGGTTCAAATTGCGAGTGCTAAACCAAAAACAGTGAAAGAACTTGCTTTGTTAGGTAGGGAGTTAGATTCCTTGAAGGTGAACGTGGAGACTGTCACTCCTCCTAGTAGGGGTCACAATTTATTGGAACCCGAATGTGGGTACCGACCCAGTACATCGGGGCAAAATCGTGTAGCAGTTGTCGAATCGGCTCCGATTAATCCATTCCGTCAGCCAGTTAGGTGTTACCACTGTAACAGAGAAGGTCATTTCGCCCATACTTGTTCTGTTACCAAACGTTGTTTTGGTTGTGGTGCTTTAGGTGTGTTTCGAAGGGATTATAGGCGGTGTTCGGGAAATGGGGAACGGGCTCTTGTGTTAGCAGGACGAGAGACCCGTCGGCGTTCATTAGGTCGTATGCTGGCGACAAGTTGTATGATCGAGTTCAACTTGATTTCACCTTTGCGGCAAATGGTAGAATACAAATTTACGGAATCAAGTTTTTAGGGTTGCCTGATTCGGGAGCTTCACGTCCCGTTGTAGGACGGGATGGGTGGAAAAATTTAAAGGAGTTAGGACTTAAATTAGGGAAAAGTAGTGTTGGGCCAGTAGCGTAAGCAGATGGGGCGGAAGTAGGAGTAGCTGGATCCTTACCCATTGAGGTTGAGAACAAATCCCTACTAATAGAGTGTCTGGTTATACCCAGTCTCCCACACCTGTTGATCTTAGGTGCCGCCTTTTCGGGGCTTCAGGCACAGTCCCGGATTTGAGATCAGGTATGTGGAGTTTTTCAAACCAAGAGATTGTGGCGTCCATAACCGACAAGGTAGCTATTCGGGAAAAATCTGACCTGAATGAAAGTGAGAACAAAAAGTTAGATATAATTTTAGATTAGCTTTTTGAATCAATGACCGGAGGTTTAGGGTGCACAAAACTAGATGACCACAAAATTAGGACGTCCGCAGAACCAGTGTCGCCTGCGATTCAAAAACACATCGATCAGAAACTCCAAGAGATGTCAGAAGCTGAAGTGATCCAGAAGTCCAAAAATCCTTAGGTATCCCCGATTCTTCATGTTAAGAAAAAGGATGGTAGTTTTCGGTTCTGCGTTGACCATAGGAAACTCAATGAAGTTACTGATAGGGATGCTTATCCACTACCGTTTATTTCGGCGATTTTGGACAAGCTTCGAAACGCTAAGTACTTGTCTTCATTAGATATTAAATCTGCTTATTGGAAGATTCCAATGGAGGAAGAATCGCGTAAGTACACAGCCTTTACCGTGTCAGGCCGGGGTCTCTTTCAATTTCATAGGATGCCATTTGGCTTACACAACTCCTCGGCAACTTGGCAAAGGTTTATTGACGACGTTCTAGGTCCCGACTTAGAACCGTTCGTCTTTGTGTACTTGGATGACATAACCATTGTCACCGATTTCTTTGAGAAACACCTAGAAATTCTCAAAGAAGTTTTTAGAAGGTTAGGAGAGGCGGGTTTAAAAGTAGGCAGGGAAAAGTGTAACTTTTGTAGTCCTTCTTTGAAATTTCTAGGTTATGTAGTTGATAGGAACGGGCTCCATGTAGACCCGGAAAAAGTGGAAAGCATAATGAGGATTCCTCCACCGAAAAACGTGAAGGAAATTAGGAGTTTTGTAGGAACCATTTCTTGGTATCGAAGATTCGCGCAAAACTTTGCAATTTTAGTTAGGCCTCTTACCGATCTCTTAAAGAAAGGTAAGAAATTTGAGTGGACCCAAGAATGTGGGGAAAGTTTTAGGAAAGCCAAATAATCTTTGGTTACGGAACCGATTCTGACATGTCCAGATTTTTCTCGGCCAAACAGACGCGTCAGATTTTTGTATCGAGGCCGTACTTTCGCAGGAATTTGAAGATGGCGAAAAAGCCATATGTTATTTGAGTCTGTCATTGAATTGGAATGAAAGGAACTACTCTACGACCGAAAAGGAATGCTTTGCCTTACAACAAAAAGTTGCGAAGGGGTTCGATTAACTGTCGTGACTGATCATCACCCTTTGGTATGGTTAAGTAACCTTAAGGATCCGCAGGGTAGATTAGCTCGTTGGGCATTCGGCTCCAGCACTTTGATTTTAAAATCATCCATAGAAAGGGCAAAGAACATGTCGTCCCTGATATGTTATCGCGAGGGGTTCCAGATTTAGCTGGAATCTCAGAAGCGGATTCGGACCCTTGGGTGATAAAAATGAAATCTTTAGTAGAAAAGAGCCCATTAGAATACCCATCCTGGAGAGTAGAGAACGGGCGGCTCTATAAACATATTAGGGTGAACCATGTCGTGGTTCATGAAGAGAGTGAGGGATTAAAGTTAGTGATAGGTAAAAATGATAGGTCGAGAGTTTTGAGCGAATGCCATGATGCCCCATTAGCAGGACACATGGGAATGTTTGGTAGGGTAGCAGAAAAATATTACTGGCCCAAAATGAGAGGGGATATTACAAAATACGTTAGGAATTGTAAGATTTGCCAACAAGTGTAATCGGTTAACGAGAAACCAGCTGGTCTTATGACCGAGAGTAGGATATTCCCAACCGTGGGAAATGATTTGTGTGGACCTGGTAGGTCCACTACCGAAGTCGTCGCGCGGCTTTATCTATATTTTAACGGTCGTTGATTATTTCACTAAATTTTGTCGTCGTCGTCGTCGTTGTTATCAGTACGCGTAAGCGTTTTATTAAAAATTTTATTTTGTTCGGGTTATTAAATTGTTCATAAAACTCATCACAATTAAATAAATAATTAATTTCGAGTAATCGAGTTTCGTGTTAGGAATCGCGTGGCAAAAACTGTAACAAGATGCGCAGAAGATTGCAAAAATAAAACCTCTAATGATATTACCTTAGGTATGTGTACTGTGACCAAGTCTGTAACGAATGTCGAATTCGTTTTTAAAAAAGATCAATTTTTTTTTTTGATCTGAGACTGAAATCAATTCTTTTAATCTGAGATCAAATTTTATTTTTGTTTTTAAAAAAAGATCAATCTTTTTTTGATCTAGATCACTTTTTGGAAATCTGGATTTTTATCGAGATTTGCACCAATTTGCACACACACTGCTTTATGACAATTCGCAAATGTAACTGAAGTTTACACTTCATTTGGATTTTGTTCTTAATTTAAAAATTTTGTGTTGATTAAAGTGAAAAAGGATCATGAATTAACAAAACATTAAATAATTGTGTAGTATTCTCATCAGGTATGATATCTACGTCGTCGTCGTCTTTCGATGGCTTATATTTTGTAAGTTTATCAAGCAAATTCGTCAAAGTAAAGGAACTCCGTGAATTATTGTGTCCTTTTTACAAAATTAGACCGCTAATCCGTTTTATATTATTACTGTCACAACACAATATTCGTTAAACAATTTGATATATATTAATAAAATTTTCTATCGAAACCAATTTTATAAATTAGTTTTATAATTTGTTTTCTGTTTGTTGACAATTTCGTTTTGACTAAGTCACGAAAGCAAGTTGTCAAAAGGCTTCAGAAGCACCCTGTTGATAAAATTCTTTCAAGAGTTAATTGGAGAAAGGAAAATACTTTCAGACGTCATTACTGTAAGAACCTAGACACGAATTGCTCCACAGAAGAGAACCAACTTTTCGTTAATTTTAAAGCAAAGATAAATTAATGGATTTATTTATTTAATGTTGTTTGACATGAAGTTAACTTGTTATTACCATATCTTAGGTAGTTACTTACAATTCTATTATGGATAACAACTCAACGTGGTTGAATTGTCAATAAGGGGCCAGTTATAGCGATCATTAAAAACCAAAATTTTATTTTTTTTATTTTAAATTAAGCACTTTGACAGGAGACGACAAGGGAAGCGAATTTGAAGAAGAACAACAACAAAAAAGGAAACCAACAAGCGGAATTCATCTTACGGTCCATCGACATCGTTGTTTGCTGCAGTCGGAGGAACCTCTAGGACTACGGGCGAAACGAATATTCAGTTGTGTAGGGACGATAATTTGGTTAGGAGAACGGATTTGGGAAATAGAGTTGTGAATGTCAATAGGAATGTTGGAGTGAGTGTAAATAAGAGGTGTGTTGAGCGTGTAGGAAAGTGGGGAGTTAAATTTTCTGGTGAATCTGATGGGTGATCTCTGAATTCCTTCTTAGAGCGGGTAGAAGACTTTGGATTGGCTAACGAAGTTCCAAAAACCCACCTTTTTAGATCTGCTTCGGAGCTCTTATCTGGTAGGGCGCTCATGTGGTTTAGAACGGTTCCAGATGATATTCTCAATTGGCAAGAACTCGTGCAGGAACTCAAGGCCGAGTTCCAACCTGAAAATTACGATGATCTTTTATTAGAGGAGATCAATCGTCGTTCGCAGGGGAAGGAAAAAACATTCGAAGCTTATTTAGCTACCATGAGGAAATTGTTCCGACGATTGTCAGAACCTTTGTCAGAGGGAAGGATGCTTTCGATTTTGAGGAAAAATGTTGACCCCTTCTTTCAGGTTCAAATTGCGAGTGCTAAACCAAAAAACGGTGAAAGAACTTGCTTTGTAAGGTAGGGAGTTAGATTACTAGAAGGTGCACGTGGACACTGTCACTCCTCCTAGTGAGGGTCGCAATTTATTGGAACCCGAATGAGGGTACCGACCTGGTACATCGGGGCAAAATCGTGTAGCAGTTGTCGAATCGGCCCCGATTAATCCATTCCGTCAGCCAGTTATGTGTTACAACTGTAACTGAGAAGGTCATTTCGCCCATACTTATTCTGTTACCAAACGTTGTTTTGGTTGTAGTGCTTTAGGGGTGTTTCGAAGGGATTGTAGGCGGTGTTCGGGAAATGGGGAACGGGCTCTTGTGTCAGCAGCAATCAAGTTTTTAGGATTGCTTGATTCGAGAGCTTCACGCACCATTGTAGTAGGGGATGGGTGGAAAATGTTAAAGGAGTTAGGGAAAAGTAGTGTTGGGTCAGTAGCGTTAGCAGATGGGGCAGGAGTAGGAGTAGCTAGATCTGTTTCTTTAGCCATTGAGGTTGATAACAAATCCCTACTAATAGTGTCTGGTTATACCCAGTCTCCCACACCTGTTGATCTTAGGTGCCGCCTTTTCGGGGCTTTGGGCACAGTCCCGGATTTGAGATCAGGTATGTGGAGTTTTTCAAACCAAGAGATTGTGGCGTCGATAACCGACAAGGTAGCTATTCGGGAAAAATCTGACCTGAATGAAAGTGAGAACAAAAAGTTAGAAATAATTTTAGATTAGCTTTTTGAATCAATGACCGGAGGTTTAGGGTGCACAAATATAGTTGACCACAAAATTAGTACGTCCGCAGAACCAGTGTCGCCTGCGATTCAAAAACACATCGATCAGAAACTCCAAGAGATGTTAGAAGCTGAAGTGATCCAGAAGTCCAAAAGTCCTTGGGCATCCCCGATTCTCCTCCACCGAAAAACGTGAAGGAAATTAGGAGTTTTGTAGGAACAATTTCTTTGTATCGAAGATTCGTGCAAAACTTTGCAATTTTAGTTAGGCCTCTTACCGATCTCTTAAAGAAAGGTAAGAAATTTGAGTGAACCCAAGAATGTGGGGAAAGTTTTAGGAAAGCCAAATAATCTTTGGTTACGGCACCGATTCTGACATGTCCAGATTTTTCTCGGCCAAACAGACGCGTCAGATTTTTGTATCGAGGCCTTACTTTCGCAGGAATTTGAAGATGGCGAAAAATTTGACAATTATTTGAGTCGGTCATTGAATTGGAATGAAAGGAACGACCGAAAAGGAATGCTTTGCCTTACAACGAAAACTTGCAAACGTATGTCGAAGAGGTTCGATTTACTGTCGTGACTGATCATCACCCTTTGGTATGGTTAAGTAACCTTAAGGATCCGCAGGGTAGATTAGCTCGTTGGGCCATTCGGCTCCAGCAATTTGATTTTAAAATCATCCATAGAAAGGGCAAAGAACATGTCGTCCCTGATATGTTATCGCGAGGGGTTCCAGATTTAGCTGGAATCTCAGAAGCGGATTCGGACCCTTGGGTGATAAAAATGAAATCTTTAGTAGAAAAGAGCCCATTAGAATACCCATCCTGGAGAGTAGAGAACGGGCGGCTCTATAAACATGTTAGGGTGAACCATGTCGTGGTTCATGAAGAGAGTGAGGGATGGAAGTTAGTGATAGGTAAAAATGATAGGTCGAGAGTTTTGAGCGAATGCCATGATGCCCCATTAGCAGGACACATGGGAGTTAAAAAAATTTTTGGTAGGGTAGCAGAAAAATATTACTGGCCCAAAATGAGAGGGGATATTACAAAATACGTTAGGAATTGTAAGATTTGCCAACAAGTGTAATCGGTTAACGAGAAACCAGCTGGTCTTATGACCGAGAGTAGGATATTCCCAACCGTGGGAAATGATTTGTGTGGACCTGGTAGGTCCACTACCGAAGTCGTCGCGCGGCTTTATCTATATTTTAACGGTCGTTGATTATTTCACTAAATTTTGTCGTCGTCGTCGTCGTTGTTATCAGTACGCGTACGCGTTTTATTAAAATTTTTATTTTGTTCGGGTTATTAAATTGTTCATAAAACTCATTACAATTAAATAAATAATTAATTTCGAGTAATCGAGTTTCGTGTTAGGAATCGCGTGGCAAAAACTGTAACAAGATGCGCAGAAGATTGCAAAAATAAAACCTCTAATGATATTACCTTAGGTATGTGTACTGTGACCAAGTCTGTAACGAATGTCGAATTCGTTTTTAAAAAAGATCAATTTTTTTTTTGATCTGAGACTGAAATCAATTCTTTTAATCTGAGATCAAATTTTATTTTTGTTTTTAAAAAAAGATCAATCTTTTTTTGATCTAGATCACTTTTTGGAAATCTGGATTTTTATCGAGATTTGCACCGATTTGCACACACACTGCTTTATGACAATTCGCAAATGTCACTGAAGTTTACACTTCATTTGGATTTTGTTCTTAATTTAAAAATTTTGTGTTGATTAAAGTGAAAAAGGATCGTGAATTAACAAAACATTAAATAATTGTGTAGTATTCTCATCAGGTATGATATCTACGTCGTCGTCGTCTTTCGATGGCTTATATTTTGTAAGTTTATCAAGCAAATTCGTCAAAGTAAAGGAACTCCGTGAATTATTGTGTCCTTTTTACAAAATTAGACCGCTAATCCGTTTTATATTATTACTGTCACAACACAATATTCGTGAAACAATTTGATATATTTTAATAAAATTTTCTATCGAAACCAATTTTATAAATTGGTTTTATAATTTGTTTTTTGTTTGTTGACAATTTCGTTTTGACTAAGTCATGGCAGCAAGTTGTCAAAAGGCTTCAGAACCACCCTGTTGATAAAATTCTTTCAAGAGTAAATTGGAGAAAGGAAAATACTTTCAGACGTCATTACTGTAAGAACCTAGGCACGAATTGCTCCACAGAAGAAACCCAACTTTTCGTTAATTTTAAAGCAATGATAAATTAATGGACTTATTTATTTAATGTTGTTTGACATGAAGTTAACTTGTTATTACCATATCTTAGGTAGTTACTTACAATTCTATTATGGATAACAACTCAACGTGGTTGAATTGTCAATAAGGGGCCAGTTATAGCGATCATTAAAAACCAATTTTTTTTTTTTTTTTTAAATTAAGCACTTTGACAGGAGACGACAAGGGAAGCGAATTTGAAGAAGAACAACGACAAAAAAGGAAACCAACAAGCGGAATTCATCTTACGGTCCATCGACATCGTTGTTTGCTGCAGTCGGAGGAACCTCTAGGACTACGGGCGAAACGAATATTCAGTTGTGTAGGGACGATAATTTGGTTAGAAGAACGGATTTGGGAAATAGAGTTGTGAATGTAGATAGGAATGTTGGAGTGAGTGGTAATAAGAGGTGTGTTGAGCGTGTAGGAAAGTGGGGAGTTAAATTTTTTCTGGTGAATCTGATGGGTCATCTCTGAATTCCTTCTTAGAGCGGGTAGAAGAACTTCGATTGGCTAACGAAGTTCCAACAACCTACCTTTTTAGATCTGCTTCGGAGCTCTTATCTGGTAGGGCGCTCATGTGGTTTAGGACGGTTCCAGATGATATTTTCAATTGGCAAGAACTCGTGCAGGAACTCAAGGCCGAGTTCCTACCTGCAAATTACGATGATCTTTTATTAGAGGAGATCAATCGTCGTTCGCAGGGGAAGGAAGAAACATTTGAAGCTTATTTAGCTACCATGAGGACATTGTTCCGACGATTGTCAGAACCTTTGTCAGAGGGAAGGATGCTTTCGATTTTGAGGAAAAATGTTGACCCCTTCTTTCAGGTTCAAATTGCGAGTGCTAAACCAAAAACGGTGAAAGAACTTGCTTTGTTAGGTAGGGAGTTAGATTACTAGAAGGTGCACGTGGACACTATCACTCCTCCTAGTGGGGGTCGCAATTTATTGGAACCCGAATGAGGGTACCAACCTGGTACATCGGGGCAAAATCGTGTAGCAGTTGTCGAATCGGCTCCGATTAATCCCTTCCGTCAGCCAGTTAGGTGTTACAACTTTTTTTTTTTATAATTAACGCGCGCACAAGGGACTATTTGTTTCCCTTTTAATTTATCACACTGCGCGGGCATTAGGAAGATAGGGAGGGGAAAGATAGGAGGTGTCGATTAACATTGGTTTTGAATGTTTGCACATTGAAATGGCAAGGGAAAATCTCGCCGGGTAAACCATTCCAAAGTCGTGTTGTACGGCTAAAAAATGAATCTCTATATTTCACAGTACGTCCGAAATTGGGCTCAAGGGTGAACTGATGGGCATTCCTAGCAAGACGAGTATTACGGGCGAAACTTTTAAGGGGAGGAATGCAGCTGGCTACCTCGAGTGAACATTTTTTATAAAAGAAACGATAAAATAAGGAGGGGCAATTGTTTCAGCGGCAGTTCTATTTCCTATCAATCTTAACGCTCTATTTTGTATTCTATCAAGCAAGTGCAGCGATGTTTGAGAAGCACCTGCCCAGAGGTGGGAGTTATACTCGAGTTTAGGGCGTATAAACGCTTTATAAATTGTAGCCAGATCAGATAGGGAAAAATACTTCTTACACCGATACAGAAAACCTAAGCACTTAGCAGCATTTTTAGCGATTTCAAATATATGGTCGTTCCAACGGAGGTCATCGTTGACACACATACCGAGTACTGAGAGCTTTTTGGTTTCTTCGATGTAAGTGCCATTCATGGACAATGGCATTGGGGGTATGTTTAGCTTTAACGACAGAAGACAGCATTGAGTTTTCGAAGCATTAAACTCCACACGATTCCTATTACCCCATTTAACAATGCTGTATAAATCGGAGTTTAATGAGCTTGACATATGGCACCGTTGCAATTGTACGTCCGAAGGCGAAGGACGTGAATTATCGAACGAATATGAAAAGCTGAGGGTAGAGTCGTCAGCAAAACAGTTAAGTGGATTAGAAGTAACAGACAGAAGATCATTTATAAAAATGAGGAAAAGAGTCGGAGACAGAACAGAGCCCTGGGGCACACCAGCATTTATTTTATGGGAATCAGACTTGAATCCGTCCAATACAACTTGTATTGAACGGTCCAGGAGATAGCTTCTAATCCAACGAACAAGAGTATTATCGATCCCAAAAGCACGCATTTTCGATAAGAGAGCTTCATGCCAAACTCTATCAAATGCCTTGGAGATATCAAGAGCAATAATCTTACTTTCACCAAAGCGATGTAAAGATTTGTTCCACTGTTCGGTGAGATATGCCATCAGATCACCAGTGGAACGGTTGCTGCGGAAGCCATACTGACGGTCATGGAGAAGCTTACGATCTTCGAGATATTCCTTAAGCTGACGGTTAATCAGTGTTTCCATGACCTTAGAAAAAAGGGATGTCAGTGCTATGGGTCGGTAGGAGGAGGGGAAGGATGGGTCACCTTTCTTAGGGACAGGCTGGACAAATGCTGTTTTCCATCTTCTAGGAAAGATTCCAGAAGAGTAGGAGCGATGGAAAAGCTTACGCAGTGGCTTTGCCAGTGTGGAAGAACACCTCTTCAGAAGAATCGGGGGTATACTATCCGGGCCAGCAGATTTGTGTATATCGAGATCTTTGAGAACTCTTGCTACTGTACGAGTGCGGAAAAAAATCTGTCCCATGGAAAAATTTACATTCTCAAGTACAGGAGGGGCAACGTTGCTATGCGGCAGCGTGGAGCTGGCAGCGAAATGGGCGGCGAGCAAGTTGGCCTTCTCTGAAGAGTAAACAATTGGTTTATTACTGACGATGAGCGTTGGAACCGAAGATGTTGAGGAGTTTTTAATATTTTTTTACAAATGACCAAAAATTTTTACTGCCTTTGGGACACTGCAGAATTTTTTGCCGTAATTTTTGGTCATGCAAAAATTTGGTTCTTTCAATAACGGAGTTGCATGAGTTTCTTGCTTGTTTGTGCTTTTTCCGATTTTCCTCTGTAGGGTTGGCTTTGTAAGAACGGAAACTTTCTTCTTTGAGCCTGATAGCTTCTTTACACTCAGAATTAAACCAAAACTTTTCTTTAGGTTTGATGCTTTTTACTCTGTTAGGAATAAAAGCACGCATCCCTAGAAGAATCACATTTGTGATCATTTCAGCACTGGCATCAATGTCACTATCGAGGAAGCATAGTGACCAGTTAAAGTTTCGGAAAAAAATATTCAGGCCGTCTCAGTTGGCTTTCTCGTATTGCCAAACGGTCCTGGTGGGAAATTTTTCTTTAACTGGATGGATGGAGGATGAGAAATTAGCTGAAATGACACAATGGTCTGAAGTGCCAAATGGAGAAGTTACACTAATGGTATATTTATCAGGGTGAGAAGTAAGAAACAAGTCAAGAGTATGGGCGGCTTGCCCAGCAACATCCGGTATACGCGTTGGCACATCGATCAGTTGGGTAAGGTGATGTAACCCGGCAAAGAGCTCGACATACCTTCCTTCGGGTGTTGTCTGACCAGAATAGCGGAGCCAATTGGGATTGTGTGCATTGAAATCGCCCGTAATAACGATTTCAGTGCGAGGACAAAGGGAAACAATTTTCGAGATGGAATCAGACAGCGCATCAAACTCGTTACAAGTGGAATTGCTGTCGAGATTTGGACTCCTGTAAATAAAACAATAATGAATGACATGCTTGCGGACAGTGAATTTGAGCCACAAGAAGTTAAAGTCCGTGTTGGAACATTGTCCATTGGGGAAGGCTCTGGCAAGCAATATCATTCCTAACATAGACCACGAGACCATGATGGGAAAAGAGTAATGGCACCAAGCTATACCCATGTAGAGCAAACTCTGATAAATCAGTATTTACTCCAACCTGGGTTTCACTTAATGCCAAAACAGCTGGCCTGTATTGAACAGTGTAGACGTACAGGTGAAAGAAATTCTTTCTTATACCACAAACATTGGAATACACGACACAAAAATCACTTACCATTTAAAAATACTTACACACAAAAGACAATTCTGACTAAATCCAAATTAATCTCTGTAATAAACAAACTGTCTTAGGTGTTATGCCCATAAGACAGCTTGCATACAACAAATCAATTTAAACATTCAGCACAATAGGACAAACTCAGATGCCCTTATCCATTTACCGCAAGCATACGATGCCTACAGTAGATAAGAAAGAGGCAGTTAAGCTAAGCACAAAGGGTTGGGACAGAAAAGAGGATAATTTGATTTGTTATGCAAGTGTGTATTATTTTTTTTTTCTTCCACAGCGCGAATGGGCATCTTATCGTCTTCCAACGACGCGAGTGGATATTGTTATTTTCTTTACAGCACACGCGAGGGGGTTTTGCCAATTTCTCAAACGAGTGTGTAATATTATTTTTTTTAACACTCGCGATAACAATGCGCAATAATTTTTTTTTTTTTTTTTTTTATTTTGACTTTTGTTAAAATTATTTGTGCGACCCCACGTCCGGCCTCTATGAGCTTAAGATCGACACTGTTCGACTGTAACTGAGAAGGTCATTTCGCCCATACTTATTCTGTTACCAAACGTTGTTTTGGTTGTGGTGATTTAGGGGTGTTTCGAAGGGATTGTAGGCGGTGTTCGGGAAATGGGGAACGGGCTCTTGTGTCAGCAGCAATCAAGTTTTTAGGATTGCTTGATTCGAGAGCTTCACGCACCATTGTAGTAGGGGATGGGTGGAAAATGTTAAAGGAGTTAGGACATAAATTAGGGAAAACTAGTGTTGGGTCAGTAGCGTTAGCAGATGGGGCAGGAGTAGGAGTAGCTGGATCTGTTTCTTTAGCCATTGAGGTTGATAACAAATCCCTACTAATAGTGTCTGGTTATACCCAGTCTCCCACACATGTTGATCTTAGGTGCCGCCTTTTCGGGGCTTCGGGCACAGTCCCGGATTTGAGATCAGGTATGTGGAGTTTTTCAAACCAAGAGATTGTGGCGTCGATAACCGACAAGGTAGCTATTCGGGAAAAATCTGACCTGAATGAAAGTGAGAACAAAAAGTTAGAAATAATTTTAGATTAGCTTTTTGAATCAATGACCGGAGGTTTAGGGTGCACAAATCTAGTTGACCACAAAATTAGGACGTCCGCAGAACCAGTGTCGCCTGCGATTCAAAAACACATCGATCAGAAACTCCAAGAGATGTTAGAAGCTGAAGTGATCCAGAAGTCCAAAAGTCCTTGGGCATCCCCGATTCTTCATGTTAAGAAAAAGGATGGTAGTTTTCGGTTCTGCGTTGACAATAGGAAACTCAATGAAGTTACTGATAGGGATGCTTATCCACTACCGTTTATTTCGGCGATTTTGGACAAACTTCGAAACGCTAAGTACTTGTCTACATTAGATATTAAATCTGCTTATTGGAAGATTCCAATGGAGGAAGAATCGCGTAAGTACACAGCCTCAACCGTGTCAGGCCGGGGTCTCTTTCAATTTCATAGGATGCCATTCGGCTTACACAACTCCTCGGCAACTTGGCAAAGGTTTATTGACGACCTTCTAGGTCCCGACTTAGAACCGTTCGTCTGTGTGTACTTGGATGACATAACCATTGTCACCGATTCCTTTGAGAAACACCTAGAAATTCTCAAAGAAGTTTTTAGAAGATTAGGAGAGGCGGGTTTAAAAGTAGGCAGGGAAAAGTGTAACTTTTGTAGTCCTTCTTTGAAATTTCTAGGTTATGTAGTTGATAGGAACGGGCTCCATGTAGTCCCGGAAAAAGTGGAAAGCATGATGAGGATTCCTCTACCGAAAAACTGACTGATCATCACCCTTTGGTATGGTTAAGTAACCTTAAGGATCCGCAGGGTAGATAAGCTCGTTGGGCCATTCGGCTCCAGCAATTTGATTTTAAAATCATCCATAGAAAGGGCAAAGAACATGTCGTCCCTGATATGTTATCGCGAGGGGTTCCAGATTTAGCTGGAATCTCAGAAGCGGATTCGGACCCTTGGGTGATAAAAATGAAATCTTTAGTAGAAAAGAGCCCATTAGAATACCCATCCTGGAGAGTAGAGAACGGGCGGCTCTATAAACCTGTTAGGGTGAACCATGTCGTGGTTCATGAAGAGAGTGAGGGATGGAAGTTAGTGATAGGTAAAAATGATAGGTCGAGAGTTTTGAGCGAATGCCATGATGCCCCATTAGCACGACACATGGGAATGTTTGGTAGGGTAGCAGAAAAATATTACTGGCCCAAAATGAGAGGGGATATTACAAAATACGTTAGGAATTGTAAGATTTGCTAACAAGTGTAATCGGTTAACGAGAAACCAGCTGGTCTTATGACCGAGAGTAGGATATTCCCAACCGTGGGAAATGATTTGTGTGGACCTGGTAGGTCCACTACCGAAGTCGTCGCGCGGCTTTATCTATATTTTAACGGTAGTTGATTATTTCACTAAATGTTGTCGTCGTCGTCGTCGTTGTTATCAGTACGCGTACGCGTTTTATTAAAAAAATTATTTTGTTCGGGTTATTAAATTGTTCATAAAACTCATTACATTTAAATAAATAATTAATTTCGAGTAATCGAGTTTCGTGTTAGGAATCGCGTGGCAAAAACTGTAAAAAGATGCGCAGAAGATTGCAAAAATAAAACCTCTAATGATATTACCTTAGGTATGTGTACTGTGACCAAGTCTGTAACGAATGTTGAATTCGCCTTTAAAAAAGATCAATCTTTTTTTTGATCTGAGACTGAAATCAATTTTTTTAATCTGAGATCAAATTTTATGTTTGTTTTTAAAAAAAGATCAATCTTTTTTTGATCAGATCACTTTTTGGAAATCTGGATTTTTATCGAGATTTGCACCAATTTGCGCACACACTGCTTTATGACAATTCGCAAATGTCACTGAAGTTTACACTTCAATTTGGATTTTGTTCTTAATTTAAACATTTTGTGTTGATTAAAGTGAAAAAGGATCATGAATTAACAAAACATTAAATAATTGTGTAGTATTCTCATCAGGTATGATATCTACGTCGTCGTCGTCTTTCGATGGCTTATATTTTGTAAGTTTATCAAGCAAATTCGTCAAAGTAAAGGAACTCCGTGAATTATTGTGTCCTTTTTACAAAATTAGACCGCTAATCCGTTTTATATTATTACTGTCACAACACAATATTCGTTAAACAATTTGATATATTTTAATAAAATTTTCTATCGAAACCAATTTTATAAATTGGTTTTATAATTTGTTGTCTGTTTGTTGACAATGTCGTTTTGACTAAGTCACGGCAGCAAGTTGTCAAAAGGCTTCAGAACCACCCTGTTGATAAAATTCTTTCAAGAGTAAATTGGAGAAAGGAAAATACTTTCAGACGTCATTACTGTAAGAACCTAGGCACGAATTGCTCCACAGAAGAGAACCAACTTTTCGTTAATTTTAAAGCAATGATAAATTAATGGATTTATTTATTTAATGTTGGTTGACATGAAGTTAACTTGTTATTACCATATCTTAGGTAGTTACTTACAATTCTATTATGGATAACAACTCAACGTGGTTGAATTGTCAATAAGGGGCCAGTTATAGCGATCATTAAAAACGAAAATTTGAAGAATTTGAAGAAGAACAACGACAAAAAAGGAAACCAACAAGAGGAATTCATCTTACGGTCCATCGACATCGTTGTTTGCTGCAGTCGGAGGAACCTCTAGGACTACGGGCGAAACGAATATTCAGTTGTGTAGGGACGATAATTTGGTTAGGAGAACGGATTTGGGAAATAGAGTTGTGAATGTAGATAGGAATGTTGGAGTGAGTGTAAATGAGAGGTGTGTTGAGCGTGTAGGAAAGTGGGGAGTTAAATTTTCTGGTGAATCTGATGGGTCATCTCTGAATTCCTTCTTAGAGCGGGTAGAAGAACTTCGATTGGCTAACGAAGTTCCAAAAACCCACCTTTTTAGATCTGCTTCGGAGCTCTTATCTGGTAGGGCGCTCATGTGGTTTAGGACGGTTCCAGATGATATTCTCAATTGGCAAGAACTCGTGCAGGAACTCAAGGCCGAGTTCCTACCTGCAAATTACGATGATCTTTTATTAGAGGAGATCAATCGTCGTTCGCAGGGGAAAGAAAAAACATTCGAAGCTTATTTAGCTACCATGAGGACATTGTTCCGACGATTGTCAGAGGGAAGGATGCTTTCGATTTTGAGGAAAAATGTTGATCCCTTCTTTTAGGTTCAAATTGCGAGTGCTAAACCAAAAACGGTGAAAGAACTTGCTTTGTTAGGTAGGGAGTTAGATTACTAGAAGGTGCACGTGGACACTGTCACTCCTCCTAGTGGGGGTCGCAATTTATTGGAACCCGAATGAGGGTACCGACCTGGTACGTCGGGGCAAAATCGTGTAGCAGTTGTCGAATCGGCTCCGCTTAATCCATTCCGTCAGCCAGTTAGGTGTTACAACTTTTTTTTTTTTTTTATAATTAACGCGCGCACAAGGGACTATTTGTTTCCCTTTTAATGTAACCCACTGCGCGGGCATTAGGAAGATAGGGAGGGGAAAGATAGGAGGTGTCGATTAACATTGGTTTTGAATGTTTGCACATTGAAATGGCAAGGGAAAATCTCGCCGGGTAAACCATTCCAAAGTCGTGTTGTACGGCTAAAAAAAGAATCTCTATATTTCACGGTACGTCCGAAATTGGGCTCAAGGGTGAACTGATGGGCATTCCTAGCAAGACGAGTATTACGGGCGAAACTTTTAAGGGGAGGAATGCAGCTGGCTACCTCGAGTGAACATTTTTTATAAAAGAAACGATAAAATAAGGAAAGACATGAAACATTGCGTCGGTGTTCGAGAGGGGCAATTGTTCCAGCGGCAGTTCTATTTCCTATCAATCTTAACGCTCTATTTTGTATTCTATCAAGCAAGTGAAGCGATGTTTGTGAAGCACCTGCCCAGAGGTGGGAGTTATACTCGAGTTTAGGGCGTATAAGCGCTTTATAAATTGTAGCCAGATCAGATAGGGAAAAATACTTCTTACACCGATACAGAAAACCTAAGCACTTAGCAGCATTTTTAACGATTTCAAATATATGGTCGTTCCAACGGAGGTCATCGTTGACACACATACCGAGTACTGAGAGCTTTTTGGTTTCTTCGATGTAAGTGCCATTCATGGACAATGGGGGTATGTTTAGCTTTAACGACAGAAGACAGCATTGAGTTTTCGAAGCATTAAACTCCACACGATTCCTATTACCCCATTTAACAATGCTGTATAAATCGGAGTTTAATGAGCTTGACATATGGCACCGTTGCAATTGTACGTCCGAAGGCGAAGGACGTGAATTATCGAACGAATATGAAAAGCTGAGGGTAGAGTCGTCAGCAAAACAGTTAAGTGGATTAGAAGTAACAGACAGAAGATCATTTATAAAAATGAGGAAAAGAGTCGGAGACAGAACAGAGCCCTGGGGCACACCAGCATTTATTTTATGGGAATCAGACTTGAATCCGTCCAATACAGCTTGTATTGAACGGTCCAGGAGATAGCTTCTAATCCAACGAACAAGAGTATTATCGATCCCAAAAGCACGCATTTTCGATAAGAGAGCTTCATGCCAAACTCTATCAAATGCCTTGGAGATATCAAGAGCAATAATCTTACTTTCACCAAAGCGATGTAAAGATTTGTTCCACTGTTCGGTGAGATATGCCATCAGATCACCAGTGGAACGGTTGCTGCGGAAGCCATACTGACGGTCATGGAGAAGCTTACGATCTTCGAGATATTCCTTAAGCTGACGGTTAATCAGTGTTTCCATGACCTTAGAAAAAAGGGATGTCAGTGCTATGGGTCGGTAGGAGGAGGGGAAGGATGGGTCACCTTTCTTAGGGACAGGCTGGACAAATGCTGTTTTCCATCTTCTAGGAAAGATTCCAGAAGAGTAGGAGCGATGGAAAAGCTTACGCAGTGGCTTTGCCAGTGTGGAAGAACACCTCTTCAGAAGAATCGGGGGTATACTATCCGGGCCAGCGGATTTGTGTATATCGAGATCTTTGAGAACTCTTGCTACTGTACGAGTGCGGAAAAAAATCTGTCCCATGGAAAAATTTACATTCTCAAGTACAGGAGGGGCAACGTTGCTATGCGGCAGCGTGGAGCTGGCAGCGAAATGGGCGGCGAGCAAGTTTGCCTTCTCTGAAGAGTAAACAATTGGTTTATTACTGACGATGAGCGTTGGAACCGAAGATGTTGAGGAGTTTTTAATATTTTTTTACAAATGACCAAAAAATTTTACTGCCTTTGGGACACTGCAGAATTTTTTGCCGTAATTTTTGGTCATGCAAAAATTTGGTTCTTTCAATAACGGAGTTGCATGAGTTTCTTGCTTGTTTGTGCTTTTTCCGATTTTCCTCTGTAGGGTTGGCTTTGTAAGAACGGAAACTTTCTTCTTTGAGCCTGATAGCTTCTTTACACTCAGAATTAAAACAAGACCAGTTAAAGTTTCGGAAAAAAATATTCAGGCCGTCTCAGTTGGCTATCTCGTATTGCCAAACGGTCCTGGTGGGAAGTTTTTCTTTAACTGGATGGATGGAGAATGAGAAATTAGCTGAAATGACACAATGGTCTGAAGTGCCAAATGGAGAAGTTACACTAATGGTATATTTATCAGGGTGAGAAGTAAGAAACAAGTCAAGAGTATGGGCGGCTTGCCCAGCAACATCCGGTATACGCGTTGGCACATCGATCAGTTGGGTAAGGTGATGTAACCCGGCAAAGAACTCGACATACCTTCCTTCGGGTGTTGTCTGACCAGAATAGTGGAGCCAATTGGAATTGTGTACATTGAAATCGCCCGCAATAACGATTTCAGTGCGAGGACAAAGGGAAACAATTTTCGATATAGAATCAGACAGCGCATCAAACTCGTTACAAGTGGAATTGCTGTCGAGATTTGGACTCCTGTAAATAAAACAATAATGAATGACATGCTTGCAGACAGTGAATTTGAGCCACAAGAAGTTAAAGTCCGTGTTGGAACATTGCCCATATTGGGGAAGGCTCTGGCAAGCAATATCATTTCTAACATAGACCACCAGACCATGATGGGAAAAGAGTAATTGCACCAAGCTATACCCATGTAGAGCAAACTCTGATAAATCAGTATTTACTCCAACCTGGGTTTCACTTAATGCCAAAACAGCTGGCCTGTATTGAACAGTGTAGACGTACAGGTGAAAGAAATTCTTTCTTATACCACGAACATTGGAATACACGACACAAAAATCACTTACCATTTAAAAATACTTACACACAAAACACAATTCTGACTAAATCCAAATTAATCTCTGTAATAAACAAACTGTCTTAGGTGTTATGCCCATAAGACAGCTTGCATACAAAAAATCAATTTAAACATTCAGCACAATAGGACAAACTCAGATGCCCTTATCCATTTACCGCAAGCATACGATGCCTACAGTAGATAAGAAAGAGGCAGTTAAGCTAAGCACAAAGGGTTGGGACAGATAAGAGGATAATTTGATTTGTTATGCAAGTGTGTATTATTTTTTTTTCTTCCACAGCGCGAATGGGCATCTTATCGTCTTCCAACGACGCGAGTGGATACTGTTATTTTCTTTACAGCACACGCGAGGGGGTTTTGCCAATTTCTCAAACGAGTGTGTAATATTATTTTTTTTAACACTCGCGATAACAATGCGCAATAATTTTTTTTTTTTTTTTATTTTGACTTTTGTTAAAATTATTTGTGCGCGCACCTCGACCCGACGTCCGGCCTCTATGAGCTTAAGATCGACACTGTTCGACTGTAACTGAGAAGATCATTTCGCCCATACTTATTCTGTTACCAAACGTTGTTTTGGTTGTGGTGCTTTAGGGGTGCTTCGAAGGGATTGTAGGCGGTGTTCGGAAAATGGGGAACGGGCTCTTGTGTCAGCAGCAATCAAGTTTTTAGGATTGCTTGATTCGAGAGCTTCACGCACCATTGTAGTAGGGGATGGGTGGAAAATGTTAAAGGAGTTAGGACATAAATTAGGGAAAAGTAGTGTTGGGTCAGTAGCGTTAGCAGATGGGGCAGGAGTAGGAGTAGCTGGATCTGTTTCTTTAGCCATTGAGGTTGATAACAAATCCCTACTAATAGTGTCTGGTTATACCCAGTCTCCCACACCTGTTGATCTTAGGTGCCGCCTTTTCGGGGCTTCGGGCACAGTCCCGGATTTGAGATCAGGTATGTGGAGTTTTTCAAACCAAGAGATTGTGGCGTCGATAACCGACAAGGTTAAGGGAAAAATCTGACCTGAATGAAAGTGAGAACAAAAAGTTAGAAATAATTTTAGATTAGCTTTTTGAATCACAAACTATTACACAACTCCTCGGCAACTTGGCAAAGGTTTATTGACGACGTTCTAGGTCCCGACTTAGAACCGTTCGTCTGTGTGTACTTGGATGACATAACCATTGTCACCGATTCCTTTGAGAAACACCTAGAAATTCTCAAAGAAGTTTTTAGAAGATTAGGAGAGGCGGGTTTAAAAGTAGGCAGGGAAAAGTGTAACTTTTGTAGTCCTTCTTTGAAATTTCTAGGTTATGTAGTTGATAGGAACGGGCTCCATGTAGTCCCGGAAAAAGTGGAAAGCATGATGAGGATTCCTCCACCGAAAAACTGACTGATCATCACCCTTTGGTATGGTTAAGTAACCTTAAGGATCCGCAGGGTAGATTAGCTCGTTGGGCCATTCGGCTCCAGCAATTTGATTTTAAAATCATCCATAGAAAGGGCAAAGAACATGTCGTCCCTGATATGTTATCGCGAGGGGTTCCAGATTTAGCTGGAATCTCAGAAGGGGATTCGGACCCTTGGGTGATAAAAATGAAATCTTTAGTAGGAAAGAGCCCATTAGAATACCCATCCTGGAGAGTAGAGAACGGGCGGCTCTATAAACATGTTAGGGTGAACCATGTCGTGGTTCATGAAGAGAATGAGGGATGGAAGTTAGTGATAGGTAAAAATGATAGGTCGAGAGTTTTGAGCGAATGCCATGATGCCCCATTAGCAGGACACATGGGAATGTTTGGTAGGGTAGCAGAAAAATATTACTGGCCCAAAATGAGAGGGGATATTACAAAATACGTTAGGAATTGTAAGATTTGCCAACAAGTGTAATCGGTTAACGAGAAACCAGCTGGTCTTATGACCGAGAGTAGGATATTCCCAACCGTGGGAAATGATTTGTGTGGACCTGGTAGGTCCACTACCGAAGTCGTCGCGCGGCTTTATCTATATTTTAACGGTCGTTGATTATTTCACTAAATTTTGTCGTCGTCGTCGTCGTTGTTATCAGTACGCGTACGCGTTTTATTAAAAAAATTATTTTGTTCGGGTTATTAAATTGTTCATAAAACTCATTACAATTAAATAAATAATTAATTTCGAGTAATCGAGTTTCGTGTTAGGAATCGCGTGGCAAAAACTGTAACAAGATGCGCAGAAGATTGCAAAAATAAAACCTCTAATGATATTACCTTAGGTATGTGTACTGTGACCAAGTCTGTAACGAATGTTGAATTCGTCTTTAAAAAAGATCAATCTTTTTTTTGACCTGAGACTGAAATCAATTTTTTTTAATCTGAGATCAAATTTTATGTTTGTTTTTAAAAAAAGATCAATCTTTTTTTGATCAGATCACTTTTTGGAAATCTGGATTTTTATCGAGATTTGCACCAATTTGCACACACACTGCTTTATGACAATTCGCAAATGTCACTGAAGTTTACACTTCATTTGGATTTTGTTCTTAATTTAAAAATTTTGTGTTGATTAAAGTGAAAAAGGATCATGAATTAACAAAACATTAAATAATTGTGTAGTATTCTCATCAGGTATGATATCTACGTCGTCGTCGTCTTTCGATGGCTTATATTTTGTAAGTTTATCAAGCAAATTCGTCAAAGTAAAGGAACTCCGTGAATTATTGTGTCCTTTTTACAAAATTAGACCGCTAATCCGTTTTATATTATTACTGTCACAACACAATATTCGTGAAACAATTTGATATATTTTAATAAAATTTTCTATCGAAACCAATTTTATAAATTGGTTTTATAATTTGTTTTCTGTTTGTTGACAATTTCGTTTTGACTAAGTCACGGCAGCAAGTTGTCAAAAGGCTTCAGAACCACCCTGTTGATAAAATTCTTTCAAGAGTAAATTGGAGAAAGGAAAATACTTTCAGACGTCATTACTGTAAGAACCTAGGCACGAATTGCTCCACAGAAGAGAACCAACTTTTCGTTAATTTTAAAGCAATGATAAATTAATGGATTTATTTATTTAATGTTGGTTGACATGAAGTTAACTTGTTATTACCATATCTTAGGTATCCACAATTCTATTATGGATAACAACTCAACGTGGTTGAATTGTCAATAAGGAGCCAGTTATAGCGATCATTAAAAACGAAAATTTTATTTTTTTTTATTTTAAATTAAGCACTTTGACAGGAGACGACAAGGGAAGCGAATTTGAAGAAGAACAACGACAAAAAAGGAAACCAACAAGCGGAACTCATCTTACGGTCCATCGACATCGTTGTTTGCTGCAGTCGGAGGAACCTCTAGGACTACGGGCGAAACGAATATTCAGTTGTGTAGGGACGATAATTTGGTTAGGAGAACGGATTTAGGAAATAGAGTTGTGAATGTAGATAGGAATGTTGGAGTGAGTGTAAATGAGAGGTGTGTTGAGCGTGTAGGAAAGTGGGAGTTAAATTTTCTGGTGAATCTGATGGGTCATATCTGAATTCCTTCTTAGAGCGGGTAGAAGAACTTCGATTGGCTAACGAAGTTCCAAAAACCCACCTTTTTAGATCTGCGTCGGAGCTCTTATCTGGTAGGGCGCTCATGTGGCTTAGGACGGTTCCAGATGATATTCTCAATTGGCAAGAACTCGTGCAGGAACTCAAGGCCGAGTTCCTACCTGCAAATTACGATGATCTTTTATTAGAGGAGATCAATCGTCGTTCGCAGGGGAAAGAAAAAACATTCGAAGCTTATTTAGCTACCATGAGGACATTGTTCCGACGATTGTCAGAGGGAAGGATGCTTTCGATTTTGAGGAAAAATGTTGATCCCTTCTATTAGGTTCAAATTGCGAGTGCTAAACCAAAAACGGTGAAAGAACTTGCTTTGTTAGGTAGGGAGTTAGATTACTAGAAGGTGCACGTGGACACTGTCACTTCTCCTAGTGGGGGTCGCAATTTATTGGAACCCGAATGAGTGTACCGACCTGGTACATCGGGGCAAAATCGTGTAGCAGTTGTCGAATCGGCTCCGATTAATCCATTCCGTCAGCCAGTTAGGTGTTACAATTTTTTTTTTATAATTAACGCGCGCACAAGGGACTTTGTTTCCCTTTTAATGTAACACACTGCGCGGTCATTAGGAAGATAGGGAGGGGAAAGATAGGAGGTGTCGATTAACATTGGTTTTGAATGTTTGCACATTGAAATGGCAAGGGAAAATCTCGCCGGGTAAACCATTCCAAAGTCGTGTTGTACGGCTAAAAAAATGAATCTCTATATTTCACGGTACGTCCGAAATTGGGTTCAAGGGTGAACTGATGGGCATTTCTAGCAAGACGAGTATTACGGGCGAAACTTTTAAGGGGAGGAATGCAGCTGGCTACCTCGAGTGAACATTTTTTATAAAAGAAACGATAAAATAAGGAAAGACATGAAACATTGCGTCGGTGTTCGAGAGGGGCAATTGTTTCAGCGGCAGTTCTATTTCCTATCAATCTTAACGCTCTATTTTGTATTCTATCAAGCAAGTGAAGCGATGTTTGTGAAGCACCTGCCCAGAAGTGGGAGTTATACTCGAGTTTAGGGCGTATAAGCGCTTTATAGATTGTAGCCAGATCAGATGGGGAAAAATACTTCTTACACCGATACAGAAAACCTAAGCACTTAGCAGCATTTTTAGCGATTTTAAATATATGGTCGTTCCAACGGAGGTCATCGTTGACACACATACCGAGTACTGAGAGCTTTTCGGTTTCTTCGATGTAAGTGCCATTCATGGACAATGGCATTGGGGGTATGTTTAGCTTTAACGACAGAAGACAGCATTGAGTTTTCGAAGCATTAAACTCCACACGATTCCTATTACCCCATTTAACAATGCTGTATAAATCGGAGTTTAATGAGCTTGACATATGGCACCGTTGCAATTGTACGTCCGAAGGCGAAGGACGTGAATTATCGAACAAATGTGAAAAGCTGAGGGTAGAGTCGTCAGCAACACAGTTAAGTGGATTAGAAGTAACAGACAGAAGATCATTTATAAAAATGAGGAAAAAAGTCGGAGACAGAACAGAGCCCTGGGGCACACCAGCATTTATTTTATGGGAATCAGACTTGAATCCGTTCAATACAACTTGTATTGAACGGTCCAGGAGATAGCTTTTTATCCAACGAACAAGAGTACAATCGATCCCAAAAGCAGGATGTTCAAAAGAAGGGATGTCAGTGCTATGGGTCGGTAGGAGGAGGGGGAGGATGGGTCACCTTTCTTAGGGACAGGCTGGACAAATGCTGTTTTCCATCTTCTAGGAAAGATTCCAGAAGAGTAGGAGCGATGGAAAAGCTTACGCAGTGGCTTTGCCAGTGTGGAAGAACACCTCTTCAGAAGAATCGGGGGTATACCATCCGGGCCAGCGGATTTGTGTATATCGAGATCTTTGAGAACTCTTGCTACTGTACGAGTGCGGAAAAAAATCTGTCCCATGGAAAAATTTACATTCTCAAGTACAGGAGGGGCAACGTTGCTATGCGGCAGCGTGGAGCTGGCAGCGAAATGGGCGGCGAGCAAGTTTGCCTTCTCTGAAGAGTAAACAATTGGTTTATTACTGACGATGAGCGTTGGAACCGAAGATGTTGAGGAGTTTTTAATATTTTTTTACAAATGACCAAAAAATTTTACTGCCTTTGGGACACTGCAGAATTTTTTGCCGTAGTTTTTGGTCATGCAAAAATTTGGTTCTTTCAATAACGGAGTTGCATTAGTTTCTTGCCGATTTTCCTCTGTAGGGTTGGCTTTGTAAGAACGGAAACTTTCTTCTTTGAGCCTGATAGCTTCTTTACACTCAGAATTAAACCAAGACTTTTCTTTAGGTTTGATGCTTTTTACTCTGTTAGGAATAAAAGCACGCATCCCTAGAAGAATCACATTTGTGATCATTTCAGCACTGGCATCAATGTCACTATCGAGGAAGCATAGTGACCAGTTAAAGTTTCGGAAAAAAATATTCAGGCCGCCCCAGTTGGCTTTCTCGTATTGCCAAACGGTCCTGGTGGGAAGTTTTTCTTTAACTGGATGGATGGAGGATGAGAAATTAGCTGAAATGACACAATGGTCTGAAGTGCCAAACGGAGAAGTTACACTAATGGTATATTTATCAGGGTGAGAAGTAAGAAACAAGTCAAGAGTATGGGCGGCTTGCCCAGCAACATCCGGTATACGCGTTGGCACATCGATCAGTTGGGTAAGGTGATGTAACCCGGCAAAGAACTCGACATACCTTCCTTCGGGTGTTGTCTGACCAGAATAGTGGAGCCAATTGGAATTGTGTACATTGAAATCGCCCGCAATAACGATTTCAGTGCGAGGACAAAGGGAAACAATTTTCGATATAGAATCAGACAGCGCATCAAACTCGTTACAAGTGGAATTGCTGTCGAGATTTGGACTCCTGTAAATAAAACAATAATGAATGACATGCTTGCGGACAGTGAATTTGAGCCACAAGAAGTTAAAGTCCGTGTTGGAACATTGCCCATATTGGGGAAGGCTCTGGTAAGCAATATCATTTCTAACATAGACCACGAGACCATGATGGGAAAAGAGTAATGGCACCAAGCTATACCCATGTAGAGCAAACTCTGATAAATCAGTATTTTCTCAAACCTGGGTTTCACTTAATGCCAGAACAGCTGGCCTGTATTGAACAGTGTAGACGTACAGGTGAAAGAAATTCTTTCTTATACCACGAACATTGGAATACACGACACAAAAATCACTTACCATTTAAAAATACTTACACACAAAACACAATTCTGACTAAATCCAAATTAATCTCTGTAATAAACAAACTGTCTTAGGTGTTATGCCCATAAGACAGCTTGCATACAAAAAATCAATTTAAACATTCAGCACAATAGGACAAACTCAGATGCCCTTATTCATTTACCGTAAGCATACGATGCCTACAGTAGATAAGAAAGAGGCAGTTAAGCTAAGCACAAAGGGTTGGGACAGATAAGAGGATAATTTGATTTGTTATGCAAGTGTGTATTATTTTTTTTCTTCCACAGCGCGAATGGGCATCTTATCGTCTTCCAACCACGCGAGTGGATATTGTTATTTTCTTTACAGCACACGCGAGGGGGTTTTGCCAATTTCTCAAACGAGTGTGTAATATTATTTTTTTTAACACTCGCGATAACAATGCGCAATAATTTTTTTTTTTTTTTTTATTTTGACTTTTGTTAAAATTATTTGTGCGCGCACCTCGACCCGACGTCCGGCCTCTATGAGCTTAAGATCGACACTGTTCGACTGTAACTGAGAAGGTCATTTCGCCCATACTTATTCTGTTACCAAACGTTGTTTTGGTTGTGGTGCTTTAGGGGTGTTTCGAAGGGATTGTAGGCGGTGTTCGGGAAATGGGGAACGGGCTCTCGTGTCAGCAGCAATCAAGTTTTTTAGGATTGCTTGATTCGAGAGCTTCACGCACCATTGTAGTAGGGGATGGGTGGAAAATGTTAAAGGAGTTAGGACATAGATTAGGGAAAAGTAGTGTTGGGTCAGTAGCGTTAGCAGATGGGGCGGAAGTAGGAGTAGCTGGATCTTTACCCATTGAGGTTGAGAACAAATCCCTACTAATAGTGTCTGGTTATACCCAGTCCCCCACACCTGTTGATCTTAGGTGCCGCCTTTTCGGGGCTTCGGGCACAGTCCCGGATTTGAGATCAGGTATGTGGAGTTTTTCAAACCAAGAGATTGTGGCGTCGATAACCGACAAGGTAGCTATTCGGGAAAAATCTGACCTGAATGAAAGTGAGAACAAAAAGTTAGAAATAATTTTAGATTAGCTTTTTGAATCAATGACCGGAGGTTTAGGGTGCACAAATATAGTTGACCACAAAATTAGGACGTCTGCAGAACCAGTGTCGCCTGCGATTCAAAAACACATCGATCAGAAACTCCAAGAGATGTTAGAAGCTGAAGTGATCCAGAAGTCCAAAAGTCCTTGGGCATCCCCGATTCTTCATGTTAAGAAAAAGGATGGTAGTTTTCGGTTCTGCGTTGACAATAGGAAACTCAATGAAGTAACTGATAGGGATGCTTATCCACTACCGTTTATTTCGGCGATTTGGGACAAGCTTCGAAACGCTAAGTACTTGTCTACATTAGATATTAAATCTGCTGCACTGGAAGATTCCAATGGAGGAAGAATCGCGTAAGTACACAGCCTTTACCGTGTCAGGCCGGGGTCTCTTTCAATTTCATAGGATGCCATTCGGCTTACACAACTCCTCGGCAACTTGGCAAAGGTTTATTGATGACGTTCTAGGTCCCGACTTAGAACCGTTCGTCTGTGTGTACTTGAATGACATAACCATTGTCACCGATTCCTTTGAGAAACACCTAGAAATTCTCAAAGAAGTTTTTAGAAGATTAGGAGAGACGGGTTTAAAAGTAGGCAGGGAAAAGTGTAACTTTTGTAGTTCTTCTTTGAAATTTCTAGGTTATGTAGTTGATAGGAACGGGCTCCATGTAGACCCGGAAAAAGTGGAAAGCATGATGAGGATTCCTCCACCGAAAAACGTGAAGGAAATTAGGAGTTTTGTAGGAACCATTTCTTGGTATCGAAGATTCGTGCCAAACTTTGCAATTTTAGTTAGGCCTCTTACCGATCTCTTAAAGAAAGGTAAGAAATTTGAGTGAACCCAAGAATGTGGGGAAAGTTTTAGGAAAGCCAAATAATCTTTGGTTACGGCACCGATTCTGACATGTCCAGATTTTTCTCGGCCAAACAGACGCGTCAGATTTTTGTATCGAGGCCGTACTTTCGCAGGAATTTGAAGATGGCGAAAAAGCCATATGTTATTTGAGTCGGTCATTGAATTGGAATGAACGGAACTACTCTACGACCGAAAAGGAATGCTTTGCCTTACAACAAAAAGTTGCGAACGTATGTCGAAGGGGTTCGATTTACTGTCGTGACTGATCATCACCCTTTGGTATGGTTAAGTAACGCAGGGTAGATTAGCTCGTTGGGCCATTCGGCTCCAGCAATTTGATTTTAAAATCATCCATAGAAAGGGCAAAGAACATGTCGTCCCTGATATGTTATCGCGAGGGGTTCCAGATTTAGCTGGAATCTCAGAAGCGGATTCGGACCCTTGCGTGATAAAAATGAAATCTTTAGAAGAAAAGAGCCCATTAGAATACCCATCCTGGAGAGTAGAGAACGGGCGGCTCTATAAACATGTTAGGGTGAACCATGTCGTGGTTCATTAAGAGAGTGAGGGATGGAAGTTAGTGATAGGTAAAAATGATAGGTCGAGAGTTTTGAGCGAATGCCATGATGCCCCATTAGCAGGACACATGGGAATGTTTGGTAGGGTAGCAGAAAAATATTACTGGCCCAAAATGAGAGGGGATATTACAAAATACGTTAGGAATTGTAAGATTTGCCAACAAGTGTAATCGGTTAACGAGAAACCAGCTGGTCTTATGACCGAGAGTAGGATATTCCCAACCGTGGGAAATGATTTGTGTGGACCTGGTAGGTCCACTACCAAAGTCGTCGCGCGGCTTTATCTATATTTTAACGGTCGTTGATTATTTCACTAAATTTTGTCGTCGTCGTCGTCGTTGTTATCAGTACGCGTACGCGTTTTATTAAAAAATTTATTTTGTTCGGGTTATTAAATTGTTCATAAAACTCATTACAATTAAATAAATAATTAATTTAGGGTAATCGAGTTTCGTGTTAGGAATCGCGTGGCAAAAACTGTAACAAGATGCGCAGAAGATTGCAAAAATAAAACCTCTAATGATATTAGCTTAGGTATGTGTACTGTGACCAAGTCTGTAACGAATGTTGAATTCGTCTTTAAAAAAGATCAATCTTTTTTTTGATCTGAGACTGAAATCAATTTTTTTAATCTGAGATCAAATTTTATGTTTGTTTTTAAAAAAAGATCAATCTTTTTTTGATCAGATCACTTTTTGGAAATCTGGATTTTTATCGAGATTTGCACCAATTTGCACACACACTGCTTTATGACAATTCGCAAATGTAACTGAAGTTTACACTTCATTTGGATTTTGTTCTTAATTTAAAAATTTTGTGTTGATTAAAGTGAAAAAGGATCATGAATTAACAAAACATTAAATAATTGTGTAGTATTCTCATCAGGTATGATATCTACGTCGTCGTCGTCTTTCGATGGCTTATATTTTGTAAGTTTATCAAGCAAATTCGTCAAAGTAAAGGAACTCCGTGAATTATTGTGTCCTTTTTACAAAATTAGACCGCTAATCCGTTTTATATTATTACTGTCACAACACAATATTCGTGAAACAATTTGATATATTTTAATAAAATTTTCTATCGAAACCAATTTTATAAATTGGTTTTATAATTTGTTTTTTGTTTGTTGACAATTTCGTTTTGACTAAGTCATGGCAGCAAGTTGTCAAAAGGCTTCAGAACCACCCTGTTGATAAAATTCTTTCAAGAGTAAATTGGAGAAAGGAAAATACTTTCAGACGTCATTACTGTAAGAACCTAGGCACGAATTGCTCCACAGAAGAGAACCAACTTTTCGTTAATTTTAAAGCAATGATAAATTAATGGATTTATTTATTTAATGTTGGTTGACATGAAGTTAACATGTTATTACCATATCTTAGGTAGTTACTTACAATTCTATTATGGATAACAACTCAACGTGGTTGAATTGTCAATAAGGAGCCAGTTATAGCGATCATTAAAAACGAAAATTTTATTTTTTTTTATTTTAAATTAAGCACTTTGACAGGAGACGACAAGGGAAGCGAATTTGAAGAAGAACAACGACAAAAAAGGAAACCAACAAGCGGAATTCATCTTACGGTCCATCGACATCGTTGTTTGCTGCAGTCGGAGGATCCTCTAGGACTACGGGCGAAACGAATATTCAGTTGTGTAGGGACGATAATTTGGTTAGGAGAACGGATTTGGGAAATAGAGTTGTGAATGTAGATAGGAATGTTGGAGTGAGTGTAAATGAGAGGTGTGTTGAGCGTGTAGGAAAGTGGGAGTTAAATTTTCTGGTGAATCTGATGGGTCTTATCTGAATTCCTTCTTAGAGCGGGTAGAAGAACTTCGATTGGCTAACGAAGTTCCAAAAACCCACCTTTTTAGATCTGCTTCGGAGCTCTTATCTGGTAGGGCGCTCATGTGGTTTAGGACGGTTCCAGATGATATTTTCAATTGGCAAGAACTCGTGCAGGAACTCAAGGCCGAGTTCCTACCTGCAAATTACGATGATCTTTTATTAGAGGAGATCAATCGTCGTTCGCAGGGGAAGGAAGAAACATTCGAAGCTTATTTAGCTACCATGAGGACATTGTTCCGACGATTGTCAGAGGGAAGGATGCTTTCGATTTTGAGGAAAAATGTTGATCCCTTCTTTTAGGTTCAAATTGCGAGTGCTAAACCAAAAACGGTGAAAGAACTTGCTTTGTTAGGTAGGGATTTAGATTACTAGAAGGTGTACGTGGACACTGTCACTCCTCCTAGTGGGGGTCGCAATTTATTGGAACCCGAATGAGGGTACCAACCTGGTACATCGGGGCAAAATCGTGTAGCAGTTGTCGAATCGGCTCCGATTAATCCATTCCGTCAACCAGTTAGGTGTTACAACTTTTTTTTTTATAATTAACGCGCGCACAAGGGACTTTTTGTTTCCCTTTTAATGTAACACACTGCGCGGGCATTAGGAAGATAGGGAGGGGAAAGATAGGAGGTGTCGATTAACATTGGTTTTGAATGTTTGCACATTGAAATGGCAAGGGAAAATCTCGCCGGGTAAACCATTCCAAAGTCGTGTTGTACGGCTAAAAAAAGAATCTCTATATTTCACGGTACGTCCGAAATTGGGCTCAAGGGTGAACTGATGGGCATTCCTAGCAAGACGAGTATTACGGGTGAAACTTTTAAGGGGAGGAATGCAGCTGGCTACCTCGAGTGAACATTTTTTATAAAAGAAACGATAAAATAAGGAAAGACATGAAACATTGCGTCGGTGTTCGAGAGGGGCAATTGTTCCAGCGGCAGTTCTATTTCCTATCAATCTTAACGCTCTATTTTGTATTCTATCAAGCAAGTGAAGCGATGTTTGTGAAGCACCTGCCCAGAGGTGGGAGTTATACTCGAGTTTAGGGCGTATAAACGCTTTATAAATTGTAGCCAGATCAGATGGGGAAAAATACTTCTTACACCGATACAGAAAACCTAAGCACTTAGCAGCATTTTTAGCGATTTCAAATATATGGTCGTTCCAACGGAGGTCATCGTTGACACACATACCGAGTACTGAGAGCTTTTTGGTTTCTTCGATGTAAGTGCCATTCATGGACAATGGCATTGGGGGTATGTTTAGCTTTAACGACAGAAGGCAGCATTGAGTTTTCGAAGCATTAAACTCCACACGATTCCTATTACCCCATTTAACAATGCTGTATAAATCGGAGTTTAATGAGCTGGACATATGGCACCGTTGCAATTGTACGTCCGAAGGCGAAGGACGTGAATTATCGAACGAATATGAAAAGCTGAGGGTAGAGTCGTCAGCAAAACAGTTAAGTGGATTAGAAGTAACAGACAGAAGATCATTTATAAAAATGAGGAAAAGAGTCGGAGACAGAACAGAGCCCTGGGGCACACCAGCATTTATTTTATGGGAATCAGACTTGAATCCGTCCAATACAGCTTGTATTGAACGGTCCAGGAGATAGCTTCTAATCCAACGAACAAGAGTATTATCGATCCCAAAAGCACGCATTTTCGATAAGAGAGCTTCATGCCAAACTCTATCAAATGCCTTGGAGATATCAAGAGCAATAATCTTACTTTCACCAAAGCGATGTAAAAATTTGTTCCACTGTTCGGTGAGATATGCCATCAGATCACCAGTGGAACGGTTGCTGCGGAAGCCATACTGACGGTCATGGAGAAGCTTACGATCTTCGAGATATTCCTTAAGCTGACGGTTAATCAGTGTTTCCATGACCTTAGAAAAAAGGGATGTCAGTGCTATGGGTCGGTAGGAGGAGGGGAAGGATGGGTCACCTTTCTTAGGGACAGGCTGGACAAATGCTGTTTTCCATCTTCTAGGAAAGATTCCAGAAGAGTAGGAGCGATGGAAAAGCTTACGCAGTGGCTTTGCCAGTGTGGAAGAACACCTCTTCAGAAGAATCGGGGGTATACTATCCGGGCCAGCGGATTTGTGTATATCGAGATCTTTGAGAACTCTTGCTACTGTACGAGTGCGGAAAAAAATCTGTCCCATGGAAAAATTTACATTCTCAAGTACAGGAGGGGCAACGTTGCTATGCGGCAGCGTGGAGCTGGCAGCGAAATGGGCGGCGAGCAAGTTGGCCTTCTCTGAAGAGTAAACAATTGGTTTATTACTGACGATGAGCGTTGGAACCGAAGATGTTGAGGAGTTTTTAATATTTTTTTACAAATGACCAAAAATTTTTACTGCCTTTGGGACACTGCAGAATTTTTTGCCGTAATTTTTGGTCATGCAAAAATTTGGTTCTTTCAATAACGGAGTTGCATTAGTTTCTTGCTTGTTTGTGCTTTTTCCGATTTTCCTCTGTAGGGTTGGCTTTGTAAGAACGGAAACTTTCTTCTTTGAGCCTGATAGCTTCTTTACACTCAGAATTAAGCCAAGACTTTTCTTTAGGTTTGATGCTTTTTACTCTGTTAGGAATAAAAGCACGCATCCCTAGAAGAATCACATTTGTGATCATTTCAGCACTGGCATCAATGTCACTATCGAGGAAGCATAGTGACCAGTTAAAGTTTGGGAAAAAAATATTCAGGCCGTCTCAGTTGGCTTTCTCGTATTGCCAAACGGTCCTGGTGGGAAGTTTTTCTTTAACTGGATGGATGGAGGATGAGAAATTAGCTGAAATGACACAATGGTCTGAAGTGCCAAATGGAGAAGTTACACTAATGGTATATTTATCAGGGTGAGAAGTAAGAAACAAGTCAAGAGTATGGGCGGCTTGCCCAGCAACATCCGGTATACGCGTTGGCACATCGATCAGTTGGGTAAGGTGATGTAACCCGGCAAAGAACTCGACATACCTTCCTTCGGGTGTTGTCTGACCAGAATAGTGGAGCCAATTGGAATTGTGTACATTGAAATCGCTCACAATAACGATTTCAGTGCGAGGACAAAGGGAAACAATTTTCGAGATAGAATCAGACAGCGCATCAAACTCGTTAGAAGTGGAATTGCTGTCGAGATTTGGACTCCTGTAAATAAAACAATAATGAATGACATGCTTGCGGACAGTGAATTTGAGCCACAAGAAGTTAAAGTCCGTGTTGGAACATTGCCCATATTGGGGAAGGCTCTGGCAAGCAATATCATTTCTAACATAGACCACGAGACCATGATGGGAAAAGAGTAATGGCACCAAGCTATACCCATGTAGAGCAAACTCTGATAAATCAGTATTTACTCCAACCTGGGTTTCACTTAATGCCAGAACAGCTGGCCAGTATTGAACAGTGTAGACGTACAGGTGAAAGAAATTCTTTCTTATACCTGGAATACACGACACAAAAATCACTTACCATTTAAAAATACTTACACACAAAACACAATTCTGACTAAATCCAAATTAATCTCTGTAATAAACAAACTGTCTTAGGTGTTATGCCCATAAGACAGCTTGCATACAAAAAATCAATTTAAACATTCAGCACAATAGGACAAACTCAGATGCCCTTATTCATTTACCGCAAGCATACGATGCCTACAGTAGATAAGAAAGAGGCAGTTAAGCTAAGCACAAAGGGTTGGGACAGATAAGAGGATAATTTGATTTGTTATGCAAGTGTGTATTATTTTTTTTTCTTCCACAGCGCGAATGGGCATCTTATCGTCTTCCAACCACGCGAGTGGATATTGTTATTTTCTTTACAGCACACGCGAGGGGGTTTTGCCAATTTCTCAAACGAGTGTGTAATATTATTTTTTTTAACACTCGCGATAACAATGCGCAATAATTTTTTTTTTTTTTTTTATTTTGACTTTTGTTAAAATTATTTGTGCTCGCACCTCGACCCGACGTCCGGCCTCTATGAGCTTAAGATCGACACTGTTCGACTGCAACTGAGAAGGTCATTTCGCCCATACTTATTCTGTTACCAAACGTTGTTTTGGTTGTGGTGCTTTAGGGGTGTTTCGAAGGGATTGTAGGCGGTGTTCGGGAAATTGGGAACGGGCTCTTGTGTCAGCAGCAATCAAGTTTTTTAGGATTGCTTGATTCGAGAGCTTCACGCACCATTGTAGTAGGGGATGGGTGGAAAATGTTAAAGGAGTTAGGACATAAATTAGGGAAAAGTAGTGTTGGGTCAGTAGCGTTAGCAGATGGGGCAGGAGTAGGAGTAGCTGGATCTGTTTCTTTAGCCATTGAGGTTGATAACAAATCCCTACTAATAGTGTCTGGTTATACCCAGTCTCCCACACCTGTTGATCTTAGGTGCCGCCTTTTCGGGTTTCGGGCACAGTCCCGGATTTGAGATCAGGTATGTGGAGTTTTTCAAACCAAGAAATTGTGGCGTCGATAACCGACAAGGTAGCTATTCGGGAAAAATCTAACCTGAATGAAAGTGAGAACAAAAAGTTAGAAATAATTTTAGATTAGCTTTTTGAATCAATGACCGGAGGTTTAGGGTGCACAAATCTAGTTGACCACAAAATTAGGACGTCCGCAGAACCAGTGTCGCCTGCGATTCAAAAACATATCGATCAGAAACTCCAAGAGATGTTAGAAGCTGAAGTGATCCAGAAGTCCAAAAGTCCTTGGGCATCCCCGATTCTTCATGTTAAGAAAAAGGATGGCAGTTTTCGACTCTGCGTTGACAATAGGAAACTCAATGAAGTAACTGATAGGGATGCTTATCCACTACCGTTTATTTCGGCGATTTTGGACAAGCTTCGAAACGCTAAGTACTTGTCTACATTAGATATTAAATCTGCTTATTGGAAGATTCCAATGGAGGAAGAATCGCGTAAGTACACAGCCTCAACCGTGTCAGGCCGGGGTCTCTTTCAATTTCATAGGATGCCATTCGGCTTACACAACTCCTCGGCAACTTGGCAAAGGTTTATTGACGACGTTCTAGGTCCCGACTTAGAACCGTTCGTCTGTGTGTACTTGGATGACATAACCATTGTCACCGATTCCTTTGAGAAACACCTAGAAATTCTCAAAGAAGTTTTTAGAATATTAGGAGAGGCGGGTTTAAAAGTAGGCAGGGAAAAGTGTAACTTTTGTAGTCCTTCTTTGAAATTTCTAGGTTATGTAGTTGATAGGAACGGGCTCCATGTAGACCCGGAAAAAGTGGAAAGCATGATGAGGATTCCTCCACCGAAAAACGTGAAGGAAATTGGGAGTTTTGTAGGAACCATTTCTTGGTATCGAAGATTCGTGCCAAACTTTGCAATTTTAGTTAGGCCTCATACCGATCTCTTAAAGAAATGTAAGAAATTTGAGTGGACCCAAGAATGTGGGAAAGTTTTAGGAAAGCCAAATAATCTTTGGTTACGGCACCGATTCTGACATGTCCAGATTTTTCTCGGCCAAACAGACGCGTCAGATTTTTGTATCGAGGCCGTACTTTCGCAGGAATTTGAAGATGGCGAAAAAGCCATATGTTATTTGAGTCGGTCATTGAATTGGAATGAACGGAACTACTCTACGACCGAAAAGGAATGCTTTGCCTTACAACAAAAAGTTGCGAACGTATGTCGAAGGGGTTCGATTTACTGTCGTGACTGATCATCACCCTTTGGTATGGTAAAGTAACCTTAAGGATCCGCAGGGTAGATTAGCTCGTTGGGCCATTCGGCTCCAGCAATTTGATT
This sequence comes from Platycheirus rosarum, assembly GCA_963971375.1. NCBI lineage: Eukaryota > Metazoa > Arthropoda > Insecta > Diptera > Syrphidae > Platycheirus > Platycheirus rosarum. Next base: position 100,011 of record CAXARV010000057.1, read on the forward strand.
TTAAAATCATCCATAGAAAGGGCAAAGAACATGTCGTCCCTGATATGTTATCGCGAGGGGTTCCAGATTTAGCTGGAATCTCAGAAGCGGATTCGGACCCTTGGGTGATAAAAATGAAATCTGTAGTAGAAAAGAGCCCATTAGAATACCCATCCTGGAGAGTAGAGAACGGGCGGCTCTATAAACATGTTAGGGTGAACCATGTCGTGGTTCATGAAGAGAGTGAGGGATGGAAGTTAGTGATAAGTAAAAATGATAGGTCGAGAGTTTTGAGCGAATGCCATGATGTCCCATTAGCAGGACACATGGGAATGTTTGGTAGGGTAGCAGAAAAATATTACTGGCCCAAAATGAGAGGGGATATTACAAAATACGTTAGGAATTGTAAGATTTGCCAACAAGTGTAATCGGTTAACGAGAAACCAGCTGGTCTTATGACCGAGAGTAGGATATTCCCAACCGTGGGAAATGATTTGTGTGGACCTGGTAGGTCCACTACCGAAGTCGTCGCGCGGCTTTATCTATATTTTAACGGCCGTTGATTTTTTCACAAAATTTTGTCGTCGTCGTCGTCGTTGTTATCAGTACGCGTACGCGTTTTATTAAAAAAATTATTTTGTTCGGGTTATTAAATTGTTCATAAAACTCATTACAATTAAATAAATAATTAATTTCGAGTAATCGAGTTTCGTGTTAGGAATCGCATGGCAAAAACTGTAACAAGATGCGCAGAAGATTGCAAAAATAAAACCTCTAATGATATTACCTTAGGTATGTGTACTGTGACCAAGTCTGTAACGAATGTTGAATTTGTCTTTAAAAAAGATCAATCTTTTTTTTGATCTGAGACTGAAATCAATTTTTTTAATCTGAGATCAAATTTTTTGTTTGTTTTTAAAAAAAGATCAATCTTTTTTTGATCAGATCACTTTTTGGAAATCTGGATTTTTATCGAGATTTGCACCAATTTGCACACACACTGCTTTATGACAATTCGCAAATGTAACTGAAGTTTACACTTCATTTGGATTTTGTTCTTAATTTAAAAATGTTGTGTTGATTAAAGTGAAAAAGGATCATGAATTAACAAAACATTAAATAATTGTGTAGTATTCTCATCAGGTATGATATCTACGTCGTCGTCGTTCGTCAAAGTAAAGGAACTCCGTGAATTATTGTGTCCTTTTTACAAAATTAGACCGCTAATCCGTTTTATATTATTACTGTCACAACACAATATTCGTGAAACAATTTGATATATTTTAATAAAATTTTCTATCGAAACCAATTTTATAAATTGGTTTTATAATTTGTTTTTTGTTTGTTGACAATTTCGTTTTGACTAAGTCATGGCAGCAAGTTGTCAAAAGGCTTCAGAACCACCCTGTTGATAAAATTCTTTCAAGAGTAAATTGGAGAAAGGAAAATACTTTCAGACGTCATTACTGTAAGAACCTAGGCACGAATTGCTCCACAGAAGAGAACCAACTTTTCGTTAATTTTAAAGCAATGATAAATTAATGGATTTATTTATTTAATGTTGGTTGACATGAAGTTAACATGTTATTACCATATCTTAGGTAGTTACTTACAATTCTATTATGGATAACAACTCAACGTGGTTGAATTGTCAATAAGGAGCCAGTTATAGCGATCATTAAAAACGAACATTTTATTTTTTTTTATTTTAAATTAAGCACTTTGACAGGAGACGACAAGGGAAGCGAATTTGAAGAAGAACAACGACAAAAAAGGAAACCAACAAGCGGAATTCATCTTACGGTCCATCGACATCGTTGTTTGCTGCAGTCGGAGGATCCTCTAGGACTACGGGCGAAACGAATATTCAGTTGTGTAGGGACGATAATTTGGTTAGGAGAACGGATTTGGGAAATAGAGTTGTGAATGTAGATAGGAATGTTGGAGTGAGTGTAAATGAGAGGTGTGTTGAGCGTGTAGGAAAGTGGGAGTTAAATTTTCTGGTGAATCTGATGGGTCTTATCTGAATTCCTTCTTAGAGCGGGTAGAAGAACTTCGATTGGCTAACGAAGTTCCAAAAACCCACCTTTTTAGATCTGCTTCGGAGCTCTTATCTGGTAGGTCGCTCATGTGGCTTAGGACGGTTCCAGATGATATTCTCAATTGGCAAGAACTCGTGCAGGAACTCAAGGCCGAGTTCCTACCTGCAAATTACGATGATCTTTTATTAGAGGAGATCAATCGTCGTTCGCAGGGGAAGGAAAAAACATTCGAAGCTTATTTAGCTACCATGAGGACATTGTTCCGACGATTGTCAGAGGGAAGGATGCTTTCGATTTTGAGGAAAAATGTTGATCCCTTCTATTAGGTTCAAATTGCGAGTGCTAAACCAAAAACGGTGAAAGAACTTGCTTTGTTAGGTAGGGAGTTAGATTACTAGAAGGTGCACGTGGACACTGTCACTTCTCCTAGTGGGGGTCGCAATTTATTGGAACCCGAATGAGTGTACCGACCTGGTACATCGGGGCAAAATCGTGTAGCAGTTGTCGAATCGGCTCCGATTAATCCATTCCGTCAGCCAGTCAGGTGTTACAACTGTAACTGAGAAGGTCATTTCGCCCATACTTATTCTGTTACCAAACGTTGTTTTGGTTGTGGTGCTTTAGGGGTGTTTCGAAGGGATTGTAGGCGGTGTTCGGGAAATGGGGAACGGGCTCTTGTGTCAGCAGCAATCAAGTTTTTAGGATTGCTTGATTCGAGAGCTTCACGCACCATTGTAGTAGGGGATGGGTGGAAAATGTTAAAGGAGTTAGGACATAAATTAGGGAAAAGTAGTGTTGGGTCAGTAGCGTTAGCAGATGGGGCAGGAGTAGGAGTACCTGGATCTGTTTCTTTAGCCATTGAGGTTGAGAACAAATCCCTACTAATAGTGTCTGGTTATACCCAGTCTCCCACACCTGTTGATCTTAGGTGCCGCCTTTTCGGGGCTTCGGGCACAGTCCCGGATTTGAGATCAGGTATGTGGAGTTTTTCAAACCAAGAGATTGTGGCGTCGATAACCGACAAGGTAGCTATTCGGGAAAAATCTGACCTGAATGAAAGTGAGAACAAAAAGTTAGAAATAATTTTAGATTAGCTTTTTGAATCAATGACCGGAGGTTTAGGGTGCACAAATATAGTTGACCACAAAATTAGGACGTCTGCAGAACCAGTGTCGCCTGCGATTCAAAAACACATCGATCAGAAACTCCAAGAGATGTTAGAAGCTGAAGTGATCCAGAAGTCCAAAAGTCCTTGGGCATCCCCGATTCTTCATGTTAAGAAAAAGGATGGTAGTTTTCGGTTCTGCGTTGACAATAGGAAACTCAATGAAGTAACTGATAGGGATGCTTATCCACTACCGTTTATTTCGGCGATTTGGGACAAGCTTCGAAACGCTAAGTACTTGTCTACATTAGATATTAAATCTGCTTATTGGAAGATTCCAATGGAGGAAGAATCGCGTAAGTACACAGCCTCAACCGTGTCAGGCCGGGGTCTCTTTCAATTTCATAGGATGCCATTCGGCTTACACAACTCCTCGGCAACTTGGCAAAGGTTTATTGACGACGTTCTAGGTCCCGACTTAGAACCGTTCGTCTTTGTGTACTTGGATGATATAACCATTGTCACCGATTCCTTTGAGAAACACCTAGAAATTCTCAAAGAAGTTTTTAGAAGATTAGGAGAGGCGGGTTTAAAAGTAGGCAGGGAAAAGTGTAACTTTTGTAGTCCTTCTTTGAAATTTCTAGGTTATGTAGTTGATAGGAACGGGCTCCATGTAGACCCGGAAAAAGTGGAAAGCATGATGAGGATTCCTCCACCGAAAAACGTGAAGGAAATTAGGAGTTTTGTAGGAACCATTTCTTGGTATCGAAGATTCGTGCCAAACTTTGCAATTTTAATTAGGCCTCTCACCGATCTCTTAAAGAAAGGTAAGAAATTTGAGTGGACCCAAGAATGTGAGGAAAGTTTTAGGAAAGCTAAATAATCTTTGGTTACGGCACCGATTCTGACATGTCCAGATTTTTCTCGGCGTCAGATTTTGTTATCGAGGCCGTACTTTCGCAGGAATTTGAAGATGGTGAAAAAGCCATATGTTAATTGAGTCCGTCATTGAATTGGAATGAAAGGAACTACTCTACGACCGAAAAGGAATGCTTTGCTTACTACGAAAAGTTGCGACCGTATGTCGAAGGGGTTCGAATCACTGTCGTGACTGATCATCACTCTTTAGTATGGTTAAGTAACCTTAAGGATCCGCAGGGTAGATTAGCTCGTTGGGCCATTCGGCTCCAGCAATTTGATTTTAAAATCATCCATAGAAAGGGCAAAGAACATGTCGTCCCTGATATGTTATCGCGAGGGGTTCCAGATTTAGCTGGAATCTCAGAAGCGGATTCGGACCCTTGGGTGATAAAAATGAAATCTGTAGTAGAAAAGAGCCCATTAGAATACCCATCCTGGAGAGTAGAGAACGGGCGGCTCTATAAACATGTTAGGGTGAACCATGTCGTGGTTCATGAAGAGAGTGAGGGATGGAAGTTAGTGATAAGTAAAAATGATAGGTCGAGAGTTTTGAGCGAATGCCATGATGTCCCATTAGCAGGACACATGGGAATGTTTGGTAGGGTAGCAGAAAAATATTACTGGCCCAAAATGAGAGGGGATATTACAAAATACGTTAGGAATTGTAAGATTTGCCAACAAGTGTAATCGGTTAACGAGAAACCAGCTGGTCTTATGACCGAGAGTAGGATATTCCCAACCGTGGGAAATGATTTGTGTGGACCTGGTAGGTCCACTACCGAAGTCGTCGCGCGGCTTTATCTATATTTTAACGGCCGTTGATTTTTTCACTAAATTTTGTCGTCGTCGTCGTCGTTGTTATCAGTACGCGTACGCGTTTTATTAAAATTTTTATTTTGTTCGGGTTATTAAATTGTTCATAAAACTCATTACAATTAAATAAATAATTAATTTCGAGTAATCGAGTTTCGTGTTAGGAATCGCGTGGCAAAAACTGTAACAGAAGATTGCAAAAATAAAACCTCTAATGATATTACCTTAGGTATGTGTACTGTGACCAAGTCTGTAACGAATGTTGAATTCGTCTTTAAAAAAGATCAATCTTTTTTTTGATCTGAGACTGAAATCAATTTTTTTAATCAGAGATCAAATTTTATGTTTGTTTTTAAAAAAAGATCAATCTTTTTTTGATCAGATCACTTTTTGGAAATCTGGATTTTTATCGAGATTTGCACCAATTTGCACACACACTGCTTTATGACAATTCGCAAATGTAACTGAAGTTTACACTTCATTTGGATTTTGTTCTTAATTTAAAAATTTTGTGTTGATTAAAGTGAAAAAGGATCATGAATTAACAAAACATTAAATAATTGTGTAGTATTCTCATCAGGTATGATATCTACGTCGTCGTCGTCTTTCGATGGCTTATATTTTGTAAGTTTATCAAGCAAATTCGTCAAAGTAAAGGAACTCCGTGAATTATTGTGTCCTTTTTACAAAATTAGACCGCTTCTCCGTTTTATATTATTACTGTCACAACACAATATTCGTGAAACAATTTGATATATTTTAATAAAATTTTCTATCGAAACCAATTTTATAAATTGGTTTTATAATTTGTTTTCTGTTTGTTGACAATTTCGTTTTGACTAAGTCATGGCAGCAAGTTGTCAAAAGGCTTCAGAACCACCCTGTTGATAAAATTCTTTCAAGAGTAAATTGGAGAAAGGAAAATACTTTCAGACGTCATTACTGTAAGAACCTAGGCACGAATTGCTCCACAGAAGAGAACCAACTTTTCGTTAATTTTAAAGCAATGATAAATTAATGGATTTATTTATTTAATGTTGGTTGACATGAAGTTAACATGTTATTACCATATCTTAGGTAGTTACTTACAATTCTATTATGGATAACAACTCAACGTGGTTGAATTGTCAATAAGGAGCCAGTTATAGCGATCATTAAAAACGAAAATTTTATTTTTTTTTATTTTAAATTAAGCACTTTGACAGGAGACGACAAGGGAAGCGAATTTGAAGAAGAACAACGACAAAAAAGGAAACCAACAAGCGGAATTCATCTTACGGTCTATCGACATCGTTGTTTGCTGCAGTCGGAGGAACCTCTAGGACTACGGGCGAAACGAATATTCAGTTGTGTAGGGACGATAATTTGGTTAGGAGAACGGATTTGGGAAATAGAGTTGTGAATGTAGATAGGAATGTTGGAGTGAGTGTAAATGAGAGGTGTGTTGAGCGTGTAGGAAAGTGGGAGTTAAATTTTCTGGTGAATCTGATGGGTCTTATCTGAATTCCTTCTTAGAGCGGGTAGAAGAACTTCGATTGGCTAACGAAGTTCCAAAAACCCACCTTTTTAGATCTGCTTCGGAGCTCTTATCTGGTAGGGCGCTCATGTGGTTTAGGACGGTTCCAGATGATATTTTCAATTGGCAAGAACTCGTGCAGGAACTCAAGGCCGAGTTCCTACCTGCAAATTACGATGATCTTTTATTAGAGGAGATCAATCGTCGTTCGCAGGGGAAGGAAGAAACATTCGAAGCTTATTTAGCTACCATGAAGACATTGTTCCGACGATTGTCAGAGGGAAGGATGCTTTCGATTTTGAGGAAAAATGTTGATCCCTTCTTTTAGGTTCAAATTGCGAGTGCTAAACCAAAAACGGTGAAAGAACTTGCTTTGTTAGGTAGGGAGTTAGATTACTAGAAGGTGCACGTGGACACTGTCACTCCTCCTAGTGGGGGTCGCAATTTATTGGAACCCGAATGAGGGTACCGACCTGGTACATCGGGGCAAAATCGTGTAGCAGTTGTCGAATCGGCTCCGATTAATCCATTCCGTCAGCCAGTCAGGTGTTACAACTGTAACTGAGAAGGTCATTTCGCCCATACTTATTCTGTTACCAAACGTTGTTTTGGTTGTGGTGCTTTAGGGGTGTTTCGAAGGGATTGTAGGCGGTGTTCGCGAAATGGGGAACGGGCTCTTGTGTCAGCAGCAATCAAGTTTTTAGGATTGCTTGATTCGAGAGCTTCACGCACCATTGTAGTAGGGGATGGGTGGAAAATGTTAAAGGAGTTAGGACATAAATTAGGGAAAAGTAGTGTTGGGTCAGTGGCGTTAGCAGATGGGGCAGGAGTAGGAGTACCTGGATCTGTTTCTTTAGCCATTGAGGTTGAGAACAAATCCCTACTAATAGTGTCTGGTTATACCCAGTCTCCCACACCTGTTGATCTTAGGTGCCGCCTTTTCGGGGCTTCGGGCACAGTCCCGGATTTGAGATCAGGTATGTGGAGTTTTTCAAACCAAGAGATTGTGGCGTCGATAACCGACAAGGTAGCTATTCGGGAAAAATCTGACCTGAATGAAAGTGAGAACAAAAAGTTAGAAATAATTTTAGATTAGCTTTTTGAATCAATGACCGGAGGTTTAGGGTGCACAAATATAGTTGACCACAAAATTAGGACGTCTGCAGAACCAGTGTCGCCTGCGATTCAAAAACACATCGATCAGAAACTCCAAGAGATGTTAGAAGCTGAAGTGGTCCAGAAGTCCAAAAGTCCTTGGGCATCCCCGATTCTTCATGTTAAGAAAAAGGATGGTAGTTTTCGGTTCTGCGTTGACAATAGGAAACTCAATGAAGTTACTGATAGGGATGCTTATCCACTACCGTTTATTTCGGCGATTTTGGACAAGCTTCGAAACACTAAGTACTTGTCTTCATTAGATATTAAATCTGCTGCACTGGAAGATTCCAATGGAGGAAGAATCGCGTAAGTACACAGCCTTTACCGTGTCAGGCCGGGGTCTCTTTCAATTTCATAGGATGCCATTCGGCTTACACAACTCCTCGGCAACTTGGCAAAGGTTTATTGACGACGTTCTAGGTCCCGACTTAGAACCGTTCGTCTTTGTGTACTTGGATGATATAACCATTGTCACCGATTCCTTTGAGAAACACCTAGAAATTCTCAAAGAAGTTTTTAGAAGATTAGGAGAGGCGGGTTTAAAAGTAGGCAGGGAAAAGTGTAACTTTTGTAGTCCTTCTTTGATATTTCTAGGTTATGTAGTTGATAGGAACGGGCTCCATGTAGACCCGGAAAAAGTGGAAAGCATGATGAGGATTCCTCCACCGAAAAACGTGAAGGAAATTAGGAGTTTTGTAGGAACCATTTCTTGGTATCGAAGATTCGTGCCAAACTTTGCAATTTTAATTAGGCCTCTCACCGATCTCTTAAAGAAAGGTAAGAAATTTGAGTGGACCCAAGAATGTGAGGAAAGTTTTAGGAAAGCTAAATAATCTTTGGTTACGGCACCGATTCTGACATGTCCAGATTTTTCTCGGCGTCAGATTTTGTTATCGAGGCCGTACTTTCGCAGGAATTTGAAGATGGTGAAAAAGCCATATGTTAATTGAGTCCGTCATTGAATTGGAATGAAAGGAACTACTCTACGACCGAAAAGGAATGCTTTGCTTACTACGAAAAGTTGCGACCGTATGTCGAAGGGGTTCGAATCACTGTCGTGACTGATCATCACTCTTTAGTATGGTTAAGTAACCTTAAGGATCCGCAGGGTAGATTAGCTCGTTGGGCCATTCGGCTCCAGCAATTTGATTTCAAAATCATCCATAGAAAGGGCAAAGAACATGTCATCCCTGATATGTTATCGCGAGGGGTTCCAGATTTAGCTGGAATCTCAGAAGCGGATTCGGACCCTTGGGTGATAAAAATGAAATCTTTAGTAGAAAAGAGCCCATTAGAATACCCATCCTGGAGAGTAGAGAACGGGCGGCTCTATAAACATGTTAGTGTGAACCATGTCGTGGTTCATTAAGAGAATGAGGGATGGAAGTTAGTGATAGGTAAAAATGATAGGTCGAGAGTTTTTAGCGAATGCCATGATGCCCCATTAGCAGGACACATGGGAATGTTTGGTAGGGTAGCAGAAAAATATTACTGGCAAAAAATGAGAGGGGATATTACAAAATACAAAGTTGTTTTTTGTATTTGTCAGTTTGATCAATTTTTAGTTTTTCTAGTAATTTTTGTATTCTCTTTGTATCGTACCTAGTCTTTGTTTTTAGTATTGTGTAGTTATCTAGTCTCTCTATTTTGGTTTCTATATTGTACTTCAAAGTCGTTTACGTTTAGTAATTGAGTTTGCTATAAAAACTCCAGTTTCTATTTCGTTATTTAAAATAACACTGTCTTCGTTTACTATTAAATTGATTGGACATATTATTTCTGTTCTTGGTGGTATTTTGAGTGTTTTTTGTAGTTTTGTAATAATAGGCTTAACGATTTCATTTTCTTCTATAATTGTAGTAATTGTATATGTTTCGTAATCTATTTTACACATGTACTTCGAAAGGAAATCTCTACCTAAAATACCATCTGTCGTGATTGGAAAATTGGTTTCGACTATATGGAAAGTATGAGATATTGTGTTGTTCGCAAACTTGAGATTTAATTCTTTTGTGCCTGGAGACAAAATTTCTTCGTCTGATATACCCGTGAGTCTGCATCTTTCATTTGTAAGGTTTGCTGTGTCTATGTTGTCTTCTTTATATATAGATATGTCTGTGCCTGTATCTATGAGGAATGTTTGATTTAGGTTTAATTTAGGTATGAATATAGATACGCAGTTTGTCATGTTGTTTGAAATATTTAGCACTATTGATTTTGGTATCCCGGATAATTGCTGTCTGCGATTTCCGGACCATCCACGTTTCCCTGGTAGTTCAGAACGTTAATTCTTCTGTTATTTGTCATGCTGTTGTAAGTATTTTGGTTCCGGTTATTATAATTTGGTCTTCGTTGTTGGTTGTTGAAATTATTATTTTGGTAGTTACGTTGGTGGTAGTTGTTGTGACACCTAAAATTGTTGTTCCATTGTTGTTGTTGATTTTGGAAATGTTGTCTGTTGTTCTTATAATTTGGTTTTTGGGTGTTGTATCTATGTGTGAAGTTGTTTGCGCGTCCCCTATTGTTGCCAAAACGGTTGTTGTTTCCTTGTTTCATAAATAACATGTGGATAAAATCGGTTTCTCTTTCCAGTTCGAGTGAAAGGTTGACTGCTTCTTATAAAGTTTTCGGTTGCGCAGCAAATAATGTTGGCTTTATGCTTTCATTGATTCCATTCTTGAAAATAGTGAGAGCATAGCTTTCGTTAATTTTTCCTAAAACTTCTTTTTCTGCATTTGTTGCAGTGTGTGGTAATTGTTCTATTTGTAAATTGTTGAGTTCTGTTATCAGAGAGACTATCCTATCTTTAAAGGAGGTTATGGTTTGGTTCCTCTGTGAAATTTGTGCTAGCTTTGTGTGGACTTGCGATATTGTAGTTGTGTTTTTGTATTTTTCTTTTAAGCTTTTGGTAAGTGTTGTTAATGTTTCAAATTTTGTTGCAAACCCTAACGTAGTTTTGACGTTTTTTGAAAGTTTTACGTGAAAAATGGAACTTAAGTATTTAGCCTTTGCGGTTTCTTTTAAACTATCATGTAGGATTTTCAAGATCGTCAAAAATGCATCAAGTTCCTTGAAATTTCCCGTGAAGATTGGGACAATTTTCATGGAAGTCTCAATGTTAAAATCCGCCATGCTTATGTTTGTTTCTAAAATGTTTTTTACTGTTCTGTATGTTTGTGTGAATGTGTCTATAAATGAAGTGCTTGTTGTATCTAATTTTGAATTATCTACAAGATCTAGAAATTCCTTATTAAGTGTCTTTATCTCTTCTAATTTACTTAACCATGTATTTTTTTTGTAACCTCTACTTCCACTTTTTTCTATATTTATATGTATATTATCGAGAGCCTTGAGTTTTTTACCATTTAAAAAAAAATATTTTTTTGTTCTATTTATGTATTATTTCTTTCTACTATTTTTTTACATAATTTTTGATGTAATTTTGAATCTTAATTATAAAAATTATTATTACTATTATGATTATAATTGTTATCAATAAGTGTTCTAAATCTAAATTTTCATGTATATTTTCTTTTGAATTGGTTACTAACGGTGTTTGCCAATTCATTTTTCAAACTGGAATCATACCGTATTTATATTGTTAACTCTTATCTTACTCTTTACGTAATTTTTGTAATTCGTCTTAATTTTTTTTGCAATGTATAATATTATTAAAATAATTATTATAGTATAGATTATTAATTTTATGGGATCTTCATTCCCTTTTACAATTTTTTCTTTTACAGTATTATTTCCCATTGTTTCATTATCTCAGAAAAAATCTTGCATGCAGTCTCCCAAGGAAGTGGGTTAGAATCTTGTTCCTTTAGAAGATTCTGCAGATAAGCTAATCTTCGCGGTCTTTGACTTTTTTACCGCCCCTCTTTTTATTTTTTTGTCTGTCTCTATCTTCTTTATTGATGTTCTTCTGGCCTCTTGGTTCCTTAGTTGTTGTTTTTTATATTCTTCTATGGTCAGCTTTTTGGGTCCAGCTGTTCTAGGCGTCAGAATATATTCTGGTGCTCCCGTAACTGTCTCCGGTGCGTATTTTTCCATTAGTCCAGATTTTGTGGGGTTTTGTGCAGGATCGTTGTGTGCAGGATCGCCATGTGATGTTCCTCTACTGTAATGGTCCGTAGATTTCCTAACTGGCAGTGATGCCATAAACGGTTAAAAATGTCTAAGTACTATTTGACGGGCAGGGCACGAGTGCCATAGGTGTCTGCCATAAAATGAAACAACTTATTTGAATACTAAATTGAATCTGCCCTTTATTGCCAAAAATGTACTTCTTATGTGAATCTATAGCTCTAATAGTAACTTACTTTAATGTTATTTCTATTTTTGTTTTTGTTTGCACTTTGTACTTAATCAGCAGTTTCGGTCGTAGTCTTCGTCATAGTGGCTTCGACTCATAGTGGCTTCGATTGATAGTTGCATCGAATTTCATCGAATGCTAGGTCGTCGTCATCGTCATCACCGTGGCTTGGATTGATGCATATTGTTGGGTTGAATGGTAGGTCGTTGTCATGGTGGCTTCGATCGATGCATTATGTTTCATAATGTTTGGTAGGTCGTTGTCATTGATGTGTTATTGTTGAGGTAGATTTTGCGATGAGTATAGGTACACTACAGAAGTCGTCGCGCGGCTTTATCTATATTTTAACGGTCGTTGATTATTTCACTAAATTTTGTCGTCGTCGTCGTTGTTGTTATCAGTACGCGTACGCGTTTTATTAAAATTTTTATTTTGTTCGGGTTATTAAATTGTTCATAAAACTCATTACAATTAAATAATTAATTAATTTCGAGTAATCGAGTTTCGTGTTAGGAATCGCGCGGCAAAAAAGTGTAACAAGATGCGCAGAAGATTGCAAAAATAAAACCTCTAATGATATTACTTTAGGTATGTGTACTGTGGCCTAGTCTGTAACGAATGTCGAATTCGTTTTTAAAAAAGATCAATCTTTTTTTTTTGATCTGAGACTGAAATAATTTTTTTTAATCTGAGATCAAATTTTATGTTCGTTTTTTAAAAAAAGATCAATCTTTTTTTGATCTAGATCACTTTTTGGAAATCTGGATTTTTATCGAGATTTGCACCAATTTGCACACACACTGCTTTATGACAATTCGCAAATGTCACTGAAGTTTACACTTCATTTGGATTTTGTTCTTAATTTGAAAATTTTGTGTTGATTAAAGTGAAAAAAGATCATGAATTAACAAAACATTAAATAATTGTGTAGTATTCTCATCAGGTATGAGTCGTCGTCGTCTTTCGATGGCTTATATTTTGTAAGCTTATCAAGCAAATTCGTCAAAGTAAAGGAACTCCGTGAATTATTGTGTCCTTTTTACAAAATTAGACTGCTAATCCGTTTTAAATTATTATTGTTACAACACAATATTCGTTAAACAATTTGCGTCGGTGTTCATATTGATATATCTTAATAAAAAAAATTATCGAAACTAATTTTATAAATTGGTTTTATAGTTTATTTTCTGTTTGTTGAAAATTTCGTTTTGACTGTCAAAAGTCACGACAGCAAGTTGTCAAAAGGCGAAATGGTTACGAAACGAATTCATGCTTTGTAACATATAATGCATATTGCACACACATCGGGCTAGTTGATTTCAGTTTTCCGTTTTGTAAGTATGTTTGTGCATATGTAGGTAGCTACACTGCACTCCCTTTGATTTGGTTCAGGTTTGAACACGTTCAGTGCTTTTTGGAGTTTTCGACTAGGCTGGATATTTCATCCACCCAATCTGATGCGTTAGAACCACCACAAGCTATCAACAATATGCAGAGAAGAGATTCAATCGTTCATGAAATAGGGGGGGGGGGGGGTGTTACCACTAAGGCACTACTCCTTGCATCTCCTTGGCGGCAGCGGAAGAATTCTCTAGATGGAATCAACGGTGGCTTCTACAGTTCCAGTCAGGTTGAACTACTAAGTGAACACATTATATGGGTTACTACGACATTTTCGGAGGCCTATAAGAAGCGGTTTATCCGGCTCTTCGTCCTTGGAGTCACAATAAGGACCTGGTCCTCCAGGTTGGGGGTTGTGCCGTCGGGGTTACTTCCCGGCCTCACCATAAACAACTAGTTGCGAAGCATCAACAAGCTTCGGATACGGACGGATTCAATGATGACGAACCCTGAAAACGAAATAAGGACAACGAATTTCGGATATGTACGTGGAATGTTAGGTCCCTTAACAGACCACATGCAGCCGAACAACTAGCGGAGGCCCTTGACTGCTGTAAGGCAGACATAACCGCCATCCAAGAAATGCGATGGGACGGGCCGGGCAAAAAAAAGATGAAAAACTGCGATATCTACTATGGCAACTGCTATACACAACAAAAACAGCGCTTGTTTGGATGTGGATTCGTCATTGGAGGCAGGCTCCGGCAAGAGGTTTTGAGTCACAAATATGTGAACGAGCGCCTCATGACAATCCGCATCAAGGCTAAATTTGCCAATATTAGCCTCATATGCGCGCATGCCCCCACAGAAGAAAAAGATGATGACACCAAAGTAATGTTTTTTGAGCTCCTGGACAAAACATATGAGCAATGCCCTAACTATGATATTAAAATTGTCCTAGGCGATTTTAACGCCAAGCTAGGGAGAAAAGATGTTTTTGGTGATACAATCGGAAAACACAGCTTGCACGACACCACCTCCGATAACGGATTCAGGCTAATTGACTTTGCTGCGGGGCGAAATATTGTAATATCAAGTACCAAGTTCCCAAACCTCAACATTTACAAAGGGACATGGAGATCCCCTGATCAATCCACTGTCAACCAAATTGACCACATTGCAGTCGATGCAAGGCACTACTCCAGTATGATGGATGTTAGAACTTTCCGAGGGGCAAACATTGACTCGGACCACTACCTCGTTGTAGCCAAGGTACGACTTAGGATATCACGACCCATGCCAAGAAGAGGTAATACTGTGAGGAAGTTTAACGTCGGACGGCTGCAATGCAAGAAATCTCCAGATCCTTTTCCGATCGAATTTCAAATAACCTCCAAAGGAGTCCTTTACCGCCAGCATCAAGTATTGAGAACCAGTGGCAACATTCAGCCCTATCACAGGTTCCGTCGTAATAGAATCGTTCTACGAATCCCGAAAAAAGGTTTCACTGCTCCCGTCGTATCGAACATTTTCGGAAGAATTTCGGAGTTCGGGAAAATTGGTATCACTAAACCCGAACGAATAGGAAATTTTATTGATTTTTCTACGAACAATTATTTTGCTCGGGTGTCGTTTGAAACACATTGTTAGCACGCATTTAATAGAAAAATGTAAGTATTTTCAGCCTAAAGAAGAACAGAATATAAAACTTTAAACAAATATTTAACAAAAGGTGAAAAGTGAATACGAACAGAGCCCAATTCAAAAGGCTTTTGGATATTCTCCAAGAGAAGCCATAAATTGTCCAGGGATTGTGGTCGAGTGGATTAAAAGCGTCTCTTAAAATACGACGTTGTAATTTTAATTTGCGTTTTCTCCACACGTTTTCTTGTTTTATTTCACAATAACAATCGCAATTGAATCCATTTCAGATAATTTTTTTTCAAAACGCAATTGATATATACACAATAAAAGTGACATTTTGTTTTGCTTTTCACATTTTGACACAATCAACTGATTCCGAAAGTCCGAAAAGAGGTTTGGTTAATGGCTACTTCCGTTCGGGGTTTGTGATTTGATTTTTTTCGTATTCAGGGCGTAGCGTTTCGTTCGGAAATTTTCTACGAGGGAATCTGTGATAGGGCTGATTGCCAAAATGCCATCAGGGAAGCCGCGACTAAAGTGCTAAGTTTTACACGGCCACCATAACAAAGCCCCTGGTTTGATGATGAGTGTCGGCAAGCACACGCAGCTAAACAAGAAGCATACAAGGCTGCGCTGCAAAGAACTACCAGAACTACCCGTGCACTCTACGAGCAGAAGAGGAAAGAGGAACACCGCCATCTCAGAAAGAAAAAAAGGGAACATGAGAAGCGCGCGATCGAGGAAATGGAGAGCTGTTATTGCAGGAATGAAGTTCTAAAGTTTTACCAAAAGGTACAAAGAAACTGTCAAAAGTACAGAGCTCGAACTGAAGCTTGCAAAGAAGATCAAGGGAACATCGTACTGGAATCGCAGTCGATGCTGAGAATATGGAAAAACCATTTCTGAAGAAGAGACACCCAACATCGACGTCTTGGACAAAACATCACCATAGACAGCTATAACTTGCAGGTATTTAGGGACTTTGTCTACCTGGGCTCCGCTATTAACTCAGACAACACCAGCGCTGAAATCAAACGAAGAATAACTCTTGCCAATCGCTGCTTCTTCGGGCTTAGA
Organism: Platycheirus rosarum; assembly: GCA_963971375.1. Classification (NCBI taxonomy): domain Eukaryota; kingdom Metazoa; phylum Arthropoda; class Insecta; order Diptera; family Syrphidae; genus Platycheirus; species Platycheirus rosarum. The sequence continues at coordinate 115,925 of CAXARV010000057.1, forward strand.
AGGTAATTGAGTAGCAAAGCCCTCTCTCGGGCAACTATACTGTCCCTTTATAAGACCCTCATCATCCCAGTCCTGCTCTATGGTGCAGACGCATGGACGAGAGAAAGATTCTCCGGGTGATTTTTGGTCCCATATGCGTAAACGGAGAGTGGAAAAGAAGATACAATAAAGAACTTTACCGGCTGTACAGCGACACAAATCTAGCCAAAAGAGTAAAAATTCAACGTCTCAGATGGCTGGGTCATATAGAGCGGATGGACATCAGTGCTCCGGTTGGAAAATCTTCGAATCCACCCCAGAGGGACGGCGCAGTAGAGGAAGACCGAAACTCAGGTGGCGCACACAAGTGGAAGAGGACCTCAACCGACTTCACGTGCGAAACTGGAGACAGCTAGCTAGGGACCGAGCTGGCTGGAGAAGCTTGTTGGTTGAGGCCCAGGTCCACCCCGGACTGTAGCGCCACCTAAGAAGAAGAAGAATCGTTCATGATTCGGTCATTTCAAAGATTCGGTCTTTTCAATCAATCATTTTACCAATCAGTCCCATATCTACTCTCTTTCTCTCGTTTCAATGTATACCCATGCCATACCGGTCACCGAAATGTTGTGTTGTGACTTTTGAATGGGATTATGAATAAAACATTTTGCATGGTTTCCATATGTGATATGTATCTCTGCATTTGGATCCACCCGACACCAACATCGACATCCGTCTTCCGTCAGTAGATCATTAGATTGAGTGTATATCTGCTTATGGTCTCTCTCTCTCTAGTCTCACTCTCTGTGTAAAAAAATATTTAAATTTCAGTTCAGTTTCACTTTAGTTTCGTTCATTTATTTCAATCATTCTCTATCTCTGGTCTGGTTCTTTGTGTATTGTGTATTCTGTATTGCATTCAATGATTGATTGAATTTCAGTTTCGTTTTCCGCATTGTATCGTTTTCGTTCATTTGAAAAGTATTGAAATTGTGAACGACCGACTTATGGAAGTGTGATTGCAATCATCAATACTTTTCAGTGAAATTGCCACAGCTCTAATGCAGAGGGTATTGTTAGATATGACCATCGGCCGACCAACCTCAACAAATAGAACATTTGAGCCTGAATGTAAGGAAAGTTGGGGGTCGGTGATTAAATAGAAGAGAATTGGAGAGCCTTGACTTTAAGCACTTACTATAAGATCATGGATAGCTTGGTGGAAGGAAAATAGTGTAAGTTCAAACTGTTCAACAGGTCCCATTGTCGCTAGGTATCTGGCTCATTTATTTTTGAAAGAAAATTATTCTCCAAGTACAGTTCTTGTGCATAAATCAGCATTTTTCAACATTTTGTGGTTCGAATGCAGCGGAACATCTGTTTTCACGTGTGTGAGCCGAAGTTGCTTCAGAACCACCCTGTTGATGAAATTCTTTCAAGGGTAAATTGGAGAAAGGAAAATACTTTCAGACGTCATTAATGTAAGAACCTAGGCACGAATTGCTCCTCAGAAGAGAACCAACTTTTCGTTAATTTTAAAGCAAAGATAAATTAATGGATTTATTTATTTAATGTTGTTTGACATGAAGTTAACTTGTTATTACCATATCTTAGGTAGTTACTTACACCCCTATTATGGATAACAACTCAACTTTGTTGAATTGTCAGTAAGGGGCCAGTTATTACGATCATTAAAAATTTTATTTTTTTTAATTTTAAATTAAGCACTTAGACAGAAGACGACAAGGGAAGCGAATTTGAAGAAGAACAACAACAAAAAAGGAAACCAACAAGCGGAATTCATCTTACGGTCCATCGAAATCGTTGTTTGCTGTAGTCGGAGGAACCTCTTGGACTACGGGCGAAACGAATATTCTGTTGTGTAGGGACGATAATTTGGTTAGGAGAACGGATTTGGGAAATAGAGTTGTGAATGTAGATAGGAATGTTGGAGTGAGTGTAAATGAGGTGTGTTGAGCGTGTAGGAAAGTGGGGAGTTAAATTTTCTGGTGAATCTGATGGGTCATATCTGAATTCCTTCTTAGAGCGGGTAGAAGAACTTCGATTGGCTAACAAAGTTCCAAAAACCCACCTTTTTAGATCTGCTTCGGAGCTCTTATCTGGTAGGGGGCTCATGTGGTTTAGGACGGTTCCAGATGATATTCTCAATTGACAAGAACTCGTGCAGGAACTCAAGGCCGAGTTCCTACCTGCAAATTACGATGATCTTTTATTAGAGGAGATCAATCGTCGTTCGCAGGGGAAGGAAGAAACATTCGAAGCTTATTTAGCTACCATGAGGACATTGTTCCGACGATTGTCAGAACCTTTGTCAGAGGGAAGGATGCTTTCGATTTTGAGGAAAAATGTTGACCCCTTCTTTCAGGTTCAAATTGCGAGTGCTAAACCAAAAACGGTGAAAGAACTTGCTTTGTTAGGTAGGGAGTTAGATTACTAGAAGGTGCACGTGGACACCGTCACTCCTCCTAGTGGGGGTCGCAATTTATTGGAACCCGAATGAGGGTACCGACCTGGTAAATCGGGGCAAAATCGTGTAGCAGTTGTCGAATCGGCTCCGATTAATCCATTCCGTCAGCCAGTTAGGTGTTACAACTGTAACTGAGAAGGTCATTTCGCCCATACTTATTCTGTTACCAAACGTTGTTTTGGTTGTGGTGCTTTAGGGGTGTTTCGAAGGGACTGTAGGCGGTGTTCGGGAAATGGGGAACGGGCTCTTGTGTCAGCAGCAATCAAGTTTTTAGGATTGCTTGATTCGAGAGCTTCACGCACCATTGTAGTAGGGGATGGGTGGAAAATGTTAAAGGAGTTAGGACATAAATTAGGGAAAAGTAATGTTGGGTCAGTAGCGTTAGCAGATGGGGCAGGAGTAGGAGTAGCTGGATCTGTTTCTTTAGCCATTGAGGTTGAGAACAAATCCCTACTAATAGTGTCTGGTTATGCCCAGTCTCCCACACCTGTTGATCTAAGGTGCCGACTTTTCGGCGCTATCGGGGAATAGTCCCGGATTTGAGATCAGATATGTGGAGTTTTTCAAACCAAGACATTTTGGCGTCGACAACCGACAAGGTAGCTATTCGGGAAAAATCTGACCTGAATGAAAGTGAGAACAAAAAGTTAGAAATAATTTTAAATTAGCTTTTTGAATCAATGACCGGAGATTTGAGGTGCACAAATCTATTTGAGCACAAAATTAGGACGTCCGCAGAACCGATAAAGCAGCGATACTACCCAGTGTCACCTGCGATTCAAAAACACATCGATCAGGAACTCCAAGAGATGTAAGAAGCTGAAGTGATCGAGAAGTCCAAAAGTCCTTGGGCATCCTCGATTTTTCATGTTGGATGGTAGCTTTCGGTTCTGCGTTGACAATAGGAAACTCAATGAAGTTACTACTTATCCACTACCGTTTATTTCAGCGATTTTGGACAAGCTTCGAAACGCTAAGTACTTTTTTTCATTCTGCTCAATCTGCTTATTGGCAGATTCCAATGGAGGAAGAATCGCTTAAGTACACCGCCTTTACCTTGTCAAGCCGGGGTCTCTTTCAATTTCGTAGGATGCCATTCGGCTTACACAACTCCTCGGCAACTTGGCAAAGGTTTATTGACGACGTTCTAGGTCCCGACTTAGAACCGTTCGTCTTTGTGTACTTGGATGACATTACCATTGTCACCGATTCCTTTGAGAAACACCTAGAAATTCTCAAAGAAGTTTTTAGAAGGTTAGGAGAGGCGGGTTTAAAAGTAGGCAGGGAAAAGTGTAACTTTTGTAGTCCTTTTTTGAAACTTCTAGGTTATGTAGTTGATAGGAACGGACTCCATGTAGACCCGGAAAAAATGGAAAGCATGATGTGGATTCTTCCACCGAAAAACTCCAAGGAAATTAGGAGTTTTGTAGGAACCATTTCTTGGTATCGAAGATTCGTGCCAAACTTTGCAATTTTAGTTAGGCCTCTTACCGATCTTTTAAAGAAAGGTAAGAAATTTGAGTTGACCCAAGAATGTGAGGAAAGTTTTAGGAAAGCCAAATAATGTTTTGTTACGGCACCGATTCTGCCATGTCCAGATTTTTCTCGGCCGTTTGTTGTCCAAACATACGCGTCAGATTTTGGTATCGAGGCCGTACTTTCGCAGGAATTTGAAATTCGACCGAAAAGGAATGCTTTGCTTACTACGAAAAGTTGCGACCGTATGTCGAAGGGGTTCGATTTACTGTCGTGACTGATCATCACTCTTTAGTATGGTTAAGTAACCTTAAGGATCCGCAGGGTAGATAAGCTCGTTGGGCCATTCGGCTCCAGCAATTTGATTTCAAAATCATCCATAGAAAGGGCAAAGAACATGTCGTTCCTGATATGTTATTGCGAGGGGTTCCAGATTTAGCTGGAATCTCAGAAGCGGATTCGGACCCTTGGGTGATAAAAATGAAATCTTTAGTAGAAAAGAGCCCATAAGAATACCTATCCTGGAGAGTAGAGAACGGGCGGCTCTATAAACATGTTAGGGTGAACCATGTCGTGGTTCATGAAGAGAGTGGGGGATGGAAGTTAGTGATAGGTAAAAATGATAGGTCGAGAGTTTTGAGCGAGTGCCATGATGCTCCATTAGCAGGACACATGGGAGTTAAAAAAATGTTTGGTAGGGTAGCAGAAAAATATTACTGGCCCAAAATGAGAGGGGATATTACAAAATACGTTAGGAATTGTAAGATTTGTAAACAAGTGAAATCGGTTAACGAGAAACCAGCTGGTCTTATGACCGAGAGTAGGATATTCCCAACCGTGGGAAATGATTTGTGTGGACCTGGTAGGTCCACTACCGAAGTCGTCGCGCGGCTTTATATATATATTAACGGTCGTTGATTATTTCAATAAATTTCGTCGTTGTCGTTGTTATCAGTACACATACGCATTTTATTAAAAAATTTATTTTGTTCGGGTTATTAAATTGTTCATAAAACTCATAACAATTAAATAAATAATTAATTTCGAGTAATCGAGTTTCGTGTTAGGAACCGCGCGGCAAAAAGTGTAACAAGATGCGCAGAATATATTTTTTGATCACTTTTTGGAAATCTGGATTTTTATCGAGATTTGCACCAATTTGCACACACACTGCTTTATGACAATTCGCAAATGTCACTGAAGTTTACACTTCATTTGGATTTCGTTCTTAATTTGAAAATTTTGTGTTGATTTAAGTGAAAAAGGATCATGAATTAACAAAACATTAAATAATTGTGTAGTATTCTCATCAGGTATGATATCTACGTCGTCGTCGTCTTTCGATGGCTTATATTTTGTAAGCTTATCAAGCAAATTCGTCAAAGTAAAGGAACTCCGTGAATTATTGTGTCCTTTTTACAAAATTAGACTGCTAATCCATTTTATATTATTATTGTCACAACACAATATTCGTTAAACAGTTTGCTTCGGTGTTCATATTGAATATATTTTAATAAAATTTTCTATCGAAACCAATTTTATAAATTGGTTTTATAATTTGTTTTCTGTTTGTTTACAATTTCGTTTTGACTGTCAAAAGTCACGACAGCAAGTTGTCAAAAGGCGAAATGGTTACGAAACGAATTAATGCTTTGTAACATATAATCACACACACACATCGGGCTATTTGATTTCAGATTTCCTTTTTGTAGGTATGTTTGTGCATATATAGGTAGCTATACTGCACTCCCTTTAATTTGGTTCAGATTTGAACACGTTCAGTGCTTTTTGGAGTTTTCGACTAGGCTGGATATTTCATCCGCCCAATCTGATCCATATGTGATATGTATCTCTGCATTTGGATCTACCCGACACCAACATAGACCTCCATCTTCTGTCAGTAGATCATTAGGTTGAGTGTATATCTGCTTATGGTCTCTCTCTCTAGTCTCACTGTGTAAGAAAAAATATTTAAATTTCAGTTCAGTTTCACTTTAGTTTCGTTCATTTATTTCAATCATTCTCTATCTCTGGTCTGGTTCTTGTGTATTGCATTAAATGACGTTTTCGTTCATTTGAAAAGTATTGAAATTGTGAACGACCGACTTATGGAAGTGTGATTGCAATCATCAATACTTTTTCAGTGAAATTGCCACAGCTCTAATGCAGAGGGTATTATTAGATATGACCATCGGCCGCCAACCTCAACAAATAGAACATTTGAGCCTGAATGTAAGGAAAGTTGGGGGTCGGTGATTAAATATAAGAGTGGTAAAATGAAAAGAAGGAATTGCTAATGAAGAATTGGAGAGTCTCGACTTTAAACACTTACTGTAAAATCATGGATAGCTTGGTGCAAGGAAAATAGTTTAAGTTCAAACAGGTTCGGCAGGTCCCATTGTCGCTAGGTATCTGGCTCATTTATTTTTGAAAGAAAATTATTCTCCAAGTACAGTTCTTATGCATAAATCAGCATTTTTCAACATTTTGTGGTTCGAATGCAGCGGAACATCTGTTTTCACGTGTGTGAGCCGCGGTTGCTTCATTAGGCTGGCTTCAGAACCACCCTGTTGATGAAATTCTTTCAAGGGTAAATTGGAGAAAGGAAAATACTTTCAGACGTCATTACTGTAAGAACCTAGGCACGAATTGCTCCACAGAAGAGAACCAACGTTTCGTTAATTTTAAAGCAAAGATAAATTAATGGATTTATTTATTTATTGTTGTTTGACATGAAGTTAACTTGTTATTACCATATCTTAGGTAGTTACTTACACCCCTATTATGGATAACAACTCAACTTGGTTGAATTGTCAGTAAGGGGCCAGTTATAACGATCATTAAAAACCATAATAAATTTTTTTTTTTTTTTTTTTTAATTAAGCACAAGGGAAGCGAATTTGAAGAAGAACAACAACAAAAAAGGAAACCAACAAGCGGCATTCATCGTACGGTCCATCGACATCATTGTTTGCTGCAGTCGGAGGAACCTCTAGGACTACGGGCGAAACGAATATTCAGTTGTGTAGGGACGATAATTTGGTTAGGAGAACGGATTTGGGAAATAGAGTTGTGAATGTAGATAGGAATGTTGGAGTGAGTGTAAATGAGAGGTGTGTTAAGCGTGTAGGAAAGTGGGGAATTAAATTTTCTGGTGAATCTGATGGGTCATCTCTGAATTCCTTCTTAGAGCGGGTAGAAAAACTTCGATTGGCTAACGAAGTTCCAGAAACCCACCATTTTAAATCTGCTTCGAAGCTCTTATCTGTTAGGGCGCTCATGTGGTTTAGGACGGTTCCAGATGATATTCTCAATTGGCAAGAACTCGTGCAGGAACTCAAGGCCGAGTTCCTACCTGCAAATTACGATGATCTTTTATTAAAGGAGATCAATCGTCGTTATTTAGCTACTATGAGGATATTGTTCCGACGATTGTCAGAAACTTTGTCAGAGGCAAGGATGCTTTCGATTTTAAGGAAAAATGTTGACCCCTTCTTTCAGGTTCAAATTTCGAGTGCTAAATAAAACGGTGAAAGAACTTGCTTTGTTAGGTAGGGAGTTAGATTCCTTGAAGGTGAACGTGGACACTGTCACTCCTCCTAGTAGGGGTCGCAATTTATTGGAACCCGAATGTGGGTACCGACCTAGTACATCGGGGAAAAATCAAGGAAGGTCATTTCGCCCATACTTGTTCTGTTACCAAACGTTGTTTTGGTTGTGGTGCTTTAGGGGTGTTTCAAAGGGATTGAAGGCGGTGTTTGGGAAATGGGGAACGGGCTCTTGTGTCAGCAGCAATCAAGTTTTTAGTATTGCTTGATTCGAGAGCTTCACCATTGTAGGAGGTGATGGTTGGAAAATGTTAAAGGAGTTAGGACTTAAATTAGGGAAAAGTAGTGTTGGGTCAGTAGCGTTAGCAGATGGGGAGGGTGTAGGAGTAGCTGGATCTGTTTCTTTACGCATTGAGATTGAAAACAAATCTCTACTAATAGTTATACCCAGTCTGCCACACCTGTTGATCTTAGGTGCCGACTTTTCGGCGCTATCGGGCATAGCCCCGGATTTTAAATCAGGTATGTGGGGTTTTTCAAACCAAGAGATTGTGGCGTCAATAACCGACTATTCGGGAAAAATATGACCTTAATGTTAGTGAGAACAAAAAGTTAGAAATAATTCTAGATCAGCTTTTTGAATCAATGACCGGAGGTTTAGGGTGCACAAATCTAGTTGAGCACAAAATAAGACGTTCGCAGAACCGATAAAGCAGCGATACTACCCAGTGTCGCCTGCGATTCAAAAACACATCGACCAGAAACTCCAAGAGATGTTAGAAGCTTAAGTGATCCAGAAGTCCAAAAGTCCTTGGGTATCCCCGATTCTTCATGTTAAGAAAAAGGATGGTAGTTTTCGGTTCTGCGTTGACGATTTTGGACAAGCTTCGAAACGCTAAGTACTTGTCTTCATAAGATATTAAATCTGCTTATTGGCAGATTCTAATGGAGGAAGAAAGAAGCCATTCGGCTTACACAACTCCTCGGCAACTTGGCAAAGGTTTATTGACGACGTTCTAGGTCCCGACTTAGAACCGTTCATCTTTGTGTACTTGGATGACATTACCATTGTCACCGATTCCTTTGAGAAACACCTAGAAATTCTCAAAGAAATTTTTAGAAGGTTAGGTGAGGCGGGTTTAAAACAAGGCAGGGAAAAGTGTAACTTTTGTAGTCCTTCTTTGAAATTTCTAGGTTATGTAGTTGATAGGAACGGACTCAATGTAGACCCGGAAAAAGTGGAAAGCATGATGAGGATTCCTCCACCGAAAAACGTGAAGGAAATTAGGAGTTGTGTAGGAACCATTTCTTGGTATCGAAGATTCGTGCCAAACTTTGCAATTTTAGTTAGGCCTCTTACCGATCTCTTAAAGAAAGGTAAGAAATTTGAGTGGACCCAAGAATGTGAGGAAAGTTTTAGGAAAGCCAAATAATGTTTTGTTACGGCACCGATTCTGACATGTCCAAATTTTTCTCGGCGTCAGATTTTGTTATCGAGGCCGTACATTCGCAGGAATTTGAAGATGGTGAAAAAGCCATGTTAATTGAGTCCGTCATTGAATTGGAATGAAAGGAACTACTCTACGACCGAAAAGGAATGCTTTGCTTACTACGAAAAGTTGCGACCGTATGTCGAAGGGGTTCGATTTACTGTCGTGACTGATCATCACTCTTTAGTATGGTTAAGTAACCTTAAGGATCCGCAGGGTAGATTAGCTCGTTGGGCCATTCGGCTCCAGCAATTTGATTTCAAAATCATCCATAGAGAGGGCAAAGAACATGTCGTTCCTGATATGTTATCGCGAGGGGTTCCAGATTTAGCTGCAATCTCAGAAGCGGATTCGGACCCTTGGGTGATAAAAATGAAATCTTTAGTAGAAAAGAGCCCATTAGAATACCCATCCTGGAGAGTAGAGAACGGGCGGCTCTATAAATATGTTAGGGTGAACAATTTCGTGGTTCATGAAGAGAGTGAGGGATGGAAGTTAGTGATAGGTAAAAATGATAGGTCGAGAGTTTTGAGCGAGTGCCATGATGCTCCATTAGCAGGACACATGGGAGTTAAAAAAATGTTTGGTAGGGTAGCAGAAAAATATTACCGGCCCAAAATGAGAGGGGATATTACACAATACGTTAGGAATTGTAAGATTTGCCATCAAGTGAAATCGGTTAACGAGAAACCAGCTGGTCTTATGACCGAGAGTAGGATATTCCCAACCGTGAGAAATGATTTGTGTGGACCTGGTAGGTCCACTAGCGAAGTCGTCGCGCGGCTTTATCTATATTTTAACGGTCGTTGATTATTTCACTAAATTTTGTCGTCGTCGTCGTTGTTGTTATCAGTACGCGTACGCGTTTTATTAAGATTTTTATTTTGTTCGGGTTATTAAATTGTTCATAAAACTCATTACAATTAAATAAATAATTAATTTCGAGTAATCGAGTTTCGTGTTAGGAACCGCGCGGCAAAAAGTGTAACAAGATGCGCAGAATATTGCAAAAATAAAACCTCTAATGATATTACTTACGGTATGTGTACTGTGGCCTAGTCCGTAACGAATTTCGAATTCGTTTTTAAAAAAGATCAATCTTTTTTTTTTGAGCTAAAACTGAAATAATTTTTTTTTAATCTGAGATCAAATTTTATGTTCGTTTTTAAAAAAAGATCAATCTTTTGTGATCGAGATTACTTTTTGGAAATCTGGATTTTTATCGAGATTTGCACCAATTTGCACACACACTGCTTCATGACAATTCGCATATGTCACTGAAGTTTACACTTCATTTGGATTTTGTTCTTAATTTGAAAATTTTGTGTTGATTTAAGTGAAAAAGGATCATGAATTAACAAAACATTAAATAATTGTGTAGTATTCTCATCAGGTATGATATCTACGTCGTCGTCGTCTTTCGATGGCTTATATTTTGTAAGCTTATCAAGCAAATTCGTCAAAGTAAAGGAACTCCGTGAATTATTGTGTCCTTTTTACAAAATTAGACTGCTAATCCATTTTATATTATTATTGTCACAACACAATATTCGTTAAACAATTTGCTTCGGTGTTCATATTGATATATTTTAATAAAATTTTCTATCGAAACCAATTTTATAAATTGGTTTTATAATTTGTTTTCTGTTTGTTTACAATTTCGTTTTGACTGTCAAAAGTCACGACAGTAAGTTGTCAAAAGGCGAAATGGTTACGAAACGAATTAATGCTTTGTAACATATAATCACACATACACATCGGGCTATTTGATTTCAGTTTTCCTTTTTGTAGGTATGTTTGTGCATATGTAGGCAGCTACATTGCACTCCTTTCAGGTTTGAACACGTTCAGTGCTTTTTGGAGTTTTCGACTAGGCTGGATATTTCATCCACCCAATCTGATGCGTTAGAACCACCACAAGCTATCAACAATACGCAGAAAAGAGCTGCGTCAATCGTTCATTTTCAAAGATTCAATTGTTCATGATTCGGTCATTTCAAAGATTCGGTCTTTTCAATCAATCATTTTACCAATCAATCCCATATCTACTCTCTTTCTCTCGTTTCAATGTATACCCATGCCATACCGGTCACCGAAATGTTGGATTGTGAATAAAACATTTTGCATGGTTTCCATATGTGATATGTATCTCTGCATTTGGATCTAACCGACACCAACATAGACCTCCGTCTTCCGTCAGTAGATTATTAGGTTGAGTGTATATCTGCTTATGGTGTCTCTCTCTAGTCTCACTGTGTAAGAAAAAATATTTAAATTTCAGTTCAGTTTCACTTTAGTTTCGTTCATTTATTTCAATCATTCTCTATCTCTGGTTTGGTTCTTGTGTATTGTGTATTCTGTATTGCATTTAATGAGTGATTGAATTTCAGTTTCGTTTTCGTTCATTTGAAAAGTATACATTTTCTATAGTACTCTCATGGTGGTAATTTTTCGTCTGGCCACCTTCCTGGTTGATTCGAAACTAACTCCAAATAGTGAAGACGAGAACCTTAACCGGTATTTTACCAGTATTAATTACACTTTTGGTGTCTGTACTTATTCAATATTCACACCAATTGGCAATTTCAGCACGCCTCATTGCGACTTGATTCAGAACTAAAAAATGATGCTTCATGATAGTACTATAGGCAGTGTATATACAATGAAAAGTATTGAAATTGTGAACGACCGACTTATGGAAGTGTGATTGCAATCATCAATTCTTTTCAGTGAAATTGCCACAGCTCTAATGCAGAAGGTATTGTTAGATATGACCACCGGCCGACCAACCCTTTGTATATACACTGCATATAGTACTATCATGGAGCATCATTTTTTAGTTCTGAATCAAGTCGCAATGAGGCGTGCTGAAATTGCCAATTGGTGTGAATATAGAATAAGTACAGACAACAAAGGTGTATTCAATACTGGTAAAATATCGGTTAAGATTCTCGTCTTCAATATTTAGAGTTAGTTTCGAATCAACCAGGAAGATGGCCAGACGAAAAATAACCACCGTGAGAGTACTATAGAAAATGTATATACAATGATACAAATTTGTCATAGGAACTCAAATCAGTAGAACGAGTTGTTCCATTTCCTGTCAAAAAAACAATCAGCTGAACGAAAAACGAATTTGCATCAGGAAAAAAGAAAAATAGGTACATTTTCAGTAAAAAATATTTGTGCAAATTGTTTTTCTTGTCGAAAAAAATTCTTCGTATGATTTGCTATCAATTGGTATATCATTTGTGTTACTTTTCAAAGGAAAACATATAAAAACTCGGTTTTAAGTTTTTCAATGATGCATTTCAATGATAGCTATAACTGGTCCCTAACAACTCAATTTTTAGACAACAAATCAAACTGTTCCTATTATGCAGTACAACTACTTTCAGTTGAATTTGACATCTATGTTGCCGACTCTTAGGAGTCGATTTTTGGGTATTCTGAAATTAATGCGAATGGGGCGAAAATGATCTTTCCAATTTTCCAATATCCATTTCCACTTTTTTCCTCAATTTTTCCAGTCTGACTCAATTATTCCACTATGACTCAATTTTTCCATGCTCATTTCCAATTTTCCAATTATTTTTTCCAAAATTCCATTAATATTTTCCAAGAATATGACAGCTGTATCGTCATTTACAATTTTTTGTATCCTTTATTAGAGTTAATTCGTTGATATTTGAAATTTGTTCATTGGATTGAAAGTGTTTTTAATGCCGAAAATGAAGTAGGAATCCAAGAAAATATAAAAGTATACGCAGAGAAGTGGTTCTTCTCCGCTCGATGTCCCTATCCATAACAAATAGTGAGTGCTGTGCTGAGTGAATATTTAAATTTGAAGAAATTTAAACGTTTGTTTACTCAGGTTTTTTTAAATTGTTTCGACTCACTGTCAAAGGAAGTCACAGTAGCTCCTTAAGTCCCATATTGAAACTGGTCGCTTCCCTTAGATTACTAGAAGAGGGTTCATATCAAGACTTATGGGCAGGATTACTAAATTGCTATGCCTCAAAGTGAAACATTACACATCATGAAGAAGAAAGAAAAGTCACCAACAAATTATAAATTCTATTAAAGAGGCATTTTATATACAAAATTGAATGTTTAACCAATTTTAGTATTCCTAGTTTTATTAAACATTTAGAATTTTTAAAGATCCACAAGTAATCCGCCAGCAATCCGTCACCTAAATACCTATCGCTTTCAATTTCAATAGAAAAATTACATTGGAAAGTGCTTTCGCTTTACTTTTGGTCGAATGAAAAACGAATCGTATTTGGGAATACGAAAATAACAATGCGCCTTCCAAAGCGATCCGCCGCGCATTTGGGAATAACCCCCAGCTGCTGAGCATCAAACATCATTTTATTGAATGCAGTGATAAACAAAATAAGTTTTTAAGGATAAAGTTGTTGGTTGATCTGAAGCAATGAAAAGTTCTTTTGAATTTTTTTGTTTTTGACGATTATCCTAAACTGCATTGTAAACAAACAGGAAACAGTGCAAGTTATAGGCACAAGGAAGTAGACAATTTAATTAAAACATCAATATTTTGTAGTGACGAATAAGAACGATGTGGTGATTATTATTAATATAACGAATGTGTTGCTCCAGAATTTTAAAAGTGCAGTTTAATTTTATAAAAACAACACATAAATAGGTGTATATAATTATCCGCTACCTACCCAGCAATTCCATCTCATGCCATCCGATGATTTGTTGATCGTTGTGTCAGTCGCATGTGCTCGGCAAGGCATGTTTGAGAGAAAACTTTTTTTTCTGAGGGTGGGTAGCAACAACTGAGGAATGTTTTAGAAGCACGGGAAGAACGCATTTGTTGCAATTTTTTCCTTTTAAAATTCAAATTGCGCTGTCTTTGTAACTAGCTAACTTTCAACCTAAACAAAAATACATTTTATAAACTAATTCATCATTATTAGTGAATTACCTATTTTTTCTCCATATTTATTTAAAAAAATGAATCCTCTCACACTCAATAAACTAGACGACTGTTTAAAACCAGTTGTTTGAATTTGACAACTTTAACAACACAAACACAACTCAACTTACTTCCATAATACGAAGAGACAACTGAAAAGTCAGCCATTTTGATAGTTGTCTATCATATCATGTAAAATTGTCTACAGCTTACTTTATTGAAATAGATATCCTCTTCTTCTACGACCGAAAAGGAATGCTTTGCTTACTACGAAAAGTTGCGACCGTATGTCGAAGGGGTTCGATTTACTGTCGTGACTGATCATCACTCTTTAGTATGGTTAAGTAACCTTAAGGATCCGCAGGGTAGATTAGCTCGTTGGGCCATTCGGCTCCAGCAATTTGATTTCAAAATCATCCATAGAGAGGGCAAAGAACATGTCGTTCCTGATATGTTATCGCGAGGGGTTCCAGATTTAGCTGCAATCTCAGAAGCGGATTCGGACCCTTGGGTGATAAAAATGAAATCTTTAGTAGAAAAGAGCCCATTAGAATACCCATCCTGGAGAGTAGAGAACGGGCGGCTCTATAAATATGTTAGGGTGAACAATTTCGTGGTTCATGAAGAGAGTGAGGGATGGAAGTTAGTGATAGGTAAAAATGATAGGTCGAGAGTTTTGAGCGAGTGCCATGATGCTCCATTAGCAGGACACATGGGAGTTAAAAAAATGTTTGGTAGGGTAGCAGAAAAATATTACCGGCCCAAAATGAGAGGGGATATTACACAATACATTAGGAATTGTAAGATTTGCCATCAAGTGAAATCGGTTAACGAGAAACCAGCTGGTCTTATGACCGAGAGTAGGATATTCCCAACCGTGAGAAATGATTTGTGTGGACCTGGTAGGTCCACTAGCGAAGTCGTCGCGCGGCTTTATCTATATTTTAACGGTCGTTGATTATTTCACTAAATTTTGTCGTCGTCGTCGTTGTTGTTATCAGTACGCGTACGCGTTTTATTAAGATTTTTATTTTGTTCGGGTTATTAAATTGTTCATAAAACTCATTACAATTAAATAAATAATTAATTTCGAGTAATCGAGTTTCGTGTTAGTAATCGCGTGGCAAAAACTGTAACAAGATGCGCAGAATATTGCAAAAATAAAACCTCTTATGATATTACTTACGGTATGTGAACTGTGGCCTAGTCTGTAACGAATGTCGAATTCGTTTTTAAAAAAGATCAATTTTTTTTTTGATCTGAGACTGAAATCAATTCTTTTAATCTGAGATCAAATTTTATTTTTGTTTTTAAAAAAAGATCAATCTTTTTTGATCGAGATCACTTTTTGGAAATCTGGATTTTTATCGAGATTTGCACCAATTTGCACACACACTGCTTCATGACAATTCGCAAATGTCACTGAAGTTTACACTTCATTTGGATTTTGTTCTTAATTTGAAAATATATAGTATATACACTGCATATAGTACTATCATGGAGCATCATTTTTTAGTTCTGAATCAAGTCGCAATGAGGCGTGCTGAAATTGCCAATTGGTGTGAATATAGAATAAGTACAGACAACAAAGGTGTATTCAATACTGGTAAAATATCGGTTAAGATTCTCGTCTTCAATATTTAGAGTTAGTTTCGAATCAACCAGGAAGATGGCCAGACGAAAAATAACCACCGTGAGAGTACTATAGAAAATGTATATACAATGATACAAATTTGTCATAGGAACTCAAATCAGTAGAACGAGTTGTTCCATTTCCTGTCAAAAAAACAATCAGCTGAACGAAAAACGAATTTGCATCAGGAAAAAAGAAAAATAGGTACATTTTCAGTAAAAAATATTTGTGCAAATTGTTTTTCTTGTCGAAAAAAATTCTTCGTATGATTTGCTATCAATTGGTATATCATTTGTGTTACTTTTCAAAGGAAAACATATAAAAACTCGGTTTTAAGTTTTTCAATGATGCATTTCAATGATAGCTATAACTGGTCCCTAACAACTCAATTTTTAGACAACAAATCAAACTGTTCCTATTATGCAGTACAACTACTTTCAGTTGAATTTGACATCTATGTTGCCGACTCTTAGGAGTCGATTTTTGGGTATTCTGAAATTAATGCGAATGGGGCGAAAATGATCTTTCCAATTTTCCAATATCCATTTCCACTTTTTTCCTCAATTTTTCCAGTCTGACTCAATTATTCCACTATGACTCAATTTTTCCATGCTCATTTCCAATTTTCCAATTATTTTTTCCAAAATTCCATTAATATTTTCCAAGAATATGACAGCTGTATCGTCATTTACAATTTTTTGTATCCTTTTTAGAGTTAATTCGTTGATATTTGAAATTTGTTCATTGGATTGAAAGTGTTTTTAATGCCGAAAATGAAGTAGGAATCCAAGAAAATATAAAAGTATACGCAGAGAAGTGGTTCTTCTCCGCTCGATGTCCCTATCCATAACAAATAGTGAGTGCTGTGCTGAGTGAATATTTAAATTTGAAGAAATTTAAACGTTTGTTTACTCAGGTTTTTTTAAATTGTTTCGACTCACTGTCAAAGGAAGTCACAGTAGCTCCTTAAGTCCCATATTGAAACTGGTCGCTTCCCTTAGATTACTAGAAGAGGGTTCATATCAAGACTTATGGGCAGGATTACTAAATTGCTATGGCTCAAAGTGAAACATTACACATCATGAAGAAGAAAGAAAAGTCACCAACAAATTATAAATTCTATTAAAGAGGCATTTTATATACAAAATTGAATGTTTAACCAATTTTAGTATTCCTAGTTTTATTAAACATTTAGAATTTTTAAAGATCCACAAGTAATCCGCCAGCAATCCGTCACCTAAATACCTATCGCTTTCAATTTCAATAGAAAAATTACATTGGAAAGTGCTTTCGCTTTACTTTTGGTCGAATGAAAAACGAATCGTATTTGGGAATACGAAAATAACAATGCGCCTTCCAAAGCGATCCGCCGCGCATTTGGGAATAACCCCCAGCTGCTGAGCATCAAACATCATTTTATTGAATGCAGTGATAAACAAAATAAGTTTTTAAGGATAAAGTTGTTGGTTGATCTGAAGCAATGAAAAGTTCTTTTGAATTTTTTTGTTTTTGACGATTATCCTAAACTGCATTGTAAACAAACAGGAAACAGTGCAAGTTATAGGCACAAGGAAGTAGACAATTTAATTAAAACATCAATATTTTGTAGTGACGAATAAGAACGATGTGGTGATTATTATTAATATAACGAATGTGTTGCTCCAGAATTTTAAAAGTGCAGTTTAATTTTATAAAAACAACACATAAATAGGTGTATATAATTATCCGCTACCTACCCAGCAATTCCATCTCATGCCATCCGATGATTTGTTGATCGTTGTGTCAGTCGCATGTGCTCGGCAAGGCATGTTTGAGAGAAAACTTTTTTTCTGAGGGTGGGCAGCAACAACTGAGGAATGTTTTAGAAGCACGGGAAGAACGCATTTGTTGCAATTTTTTCCTTTTAAAATTCAAATTGCGCTGTCTTTGTAACTAGCTAACTTTCAACCTAAACAAAAATACATTTTATAAACTAATTCATCATTATTAGTGAATTACCTATTTTTTCTCCATATTTATTTAAAAAAATGAATCCTCTCACACTCAATAAACTAGACGACTGTTTAAAACCAGTTGTTTGAATTTGACAACTTTAACAACACAAACACAACTCAACTTACTTCCATAATACGAAGAGACAACTGAAAAGTCAGCCATTTTGATAGTTGTCTATCATATCATGTAAAATTGTCTACAGCTTACTTTATTGAAATAGATATCCTCTTCTTATGTAATTTGTTTGATATTTTGATTGAAGTAGTCCTAGTTTTCTTATCATCATATCGTTGTGGTGTTCTAACACCAGAAGATAACAAACACGTCTTTAGCAGCGACGCTATGTTTTCATCAGGCAGATAATAGTACGGTTTTACATTGAAATAAAACCGATATTATTTGGCATTTTTGGAATTTGGCCTTATTTCGTTTCGCCTTATTTCACGTCACCAACGACAGCCACTACACCCATAACTTCTAATTTTCAATTATGCAAAATACTTCAGTAATTTTTTACTGATGAGTGGAACAGTAAAAAATGGACCACAGAAAACTGGAACGAAATGTTATGGCCAAGTTTGTGTTCAGATTAATTGGTTGAAAGTTATTATTACACCGCAAAAATTGAAATAAAATGAATTAAAAACAAAAACTTTTGTTTAAAATGTTTGTTTTTTTGTTTTCTTTTTATTACAATTTTTGCGGTCAATAAGGTGTAATTTCAATCAAGAAATGTTAAATATTTTTGATTGTGACAGTCAGCTGCAGTAAAACAAATTTTCATCACTAAAATAAATAGTGCTTTTTTTAAAAATAAAAGTGTTTTCCGGGATATTAGTTTTGTTAGAAAAAATATTTCAATTGATTGCAGTTATTTTTAAATTTTTTTCTGACACATGAAATTATCAAATGATAGTTTTTACTGATCGCTATAACTGGTCCCTATCCTATTTATGATAACGACTTTTTTTTATAATTGTTTTCTCCTTCTAAATATGAATTTTGCTAAGATTTTAAAATATACAAACTATTACGAACGGAAAAAATACAGGTTTGATTCATGAAAATGTGATACACCTTTCCACCAACTAGTTTAAATGAAATATAGAAGCAGATATACTATAATGAATATGAATACATGTTATATCTATGCATATATATATCGTTATTATGTGACCAAACACCATTATCCCGGTTGCGTGCATTATTTTGAGATCAATATCTTAAGTAGTATTGGCTATAAAAATTGGTACCCTCATTAATCGTATCTGTTGGGTTCAGGTTAAAGTCTAGGCGAACGGGATCATCTTGGCTAGTAATTTCAACTGTGTGCATTGGACTTGCTTCGAATCTGATAAAAAAATACTAAATAAGAATTTTTAATTAAATATTTTGTATATATTTTACCCAAAAGCGAAAGCTTGAATATTATATGATCCAGGAGTAAGAAGTCGCCAATATTCCCCTCGATCTGTGGTGCGTATCATTTTATCTTCGATACCTTGAACATAGATTTTTGCATCTTTTATGGGAAAACCATTTACGTCCATAACCAATCCTTTGATACCCATATGAGCCATCTTTAGAAGGTTTATAAGACTTCTTTTGTTATTAATCCATTCATTGGGAAGCGTTGACGCCAAGGGATATTTGCAACATGAAAGCTCAATTGTCAACTCAAAACAATTAGTAAAGACATAATTAAAATCCTGCATGCCGCCATTTAGCTCATACCAAAATGCACCATTGGTAACACCATTTAAAAATGTTTCATTGCAATCTTTTCCAGTTCTCATAACTGGATGGTTGTCCGAGTAAGCACGAGCTAGTGATTTAAAGATTCGATCATCTGGTGTTGGACTTTCTTCACAACAATCATGATGATTTCTACATGAAACCAAAACTTTTAATATTAGGTACCTTCTTTTTTTTCAAAATTATGAAATCAAACTTACATTGAATTATCGTATGGGTAACTAGCCACAACTGCCCCACCGTGGAAATTTGCAGACAGAACAAATGGATTCTTAGTTAACCATTCAATGACAGCTGATGTTTCTGGTTGTCTCTTAGATGACCTAAATTGTGTTGTACGCTCATTTTCTAAGCGATCAGGAAAATCTCTATTCAGATCTACACCAGCAGCGTTATGACGACCAATATAATTATTAAGTGAGTCGCAATTTCCCTCCTAAGATAAAAAAAAAACATTCATATAATTGTATTGTATTTGTATTTAATTTTATTCATTCAATCTAAAATTTATATAAATATACAATTCATTAATAAAATAAGAATAGTGTACATTGTTTATCTAGGTAGTTAGCGATGAATGACACATCTAATTTTAAAATTCATTAATAACTGATGTGGGGTGACAATCAGTAATTTAAGTAACAAGAATAAAATAATAAACATTATAGAAAAGAAGAGCTTGCCAGCAACTTTATAGAAAAAATATAGTAGGAACTAATTATTTTTGCACATTACAACAATATTTACAAACAAATGTATTGTTTTTTGATAACATTATTTTAAAACTAAATTAATGATTCAATGTCATCAAAATTTAATGTGAATAACCAGTCTTTAGTCTTTTTGATAAAGGTTGAAAATCGAAGAGTTTTCTCTAATTAATAAGGGCAATTTATTAAAAAAAATTTGGTGCTGAGTATGTGAAAAAATAGTTGAAATGTGTTCTGTAAGCAAAAGGTACATTGATTAAAGTCATATTCTTTACACGCAAGTTGTACATTTGATAACTACTACTAGGAATATTTCCGCTTTGTTTAAAAAAATTCTCTTAATACTTTGAAAACATATAAATGTCTCATTGGCAGAATTTGCAATTTTTTAAATAAAACAAAACTTTCGGCCTCCTATTTTTATTTAAAATAATTCTAACTAAATGTTTCTGAGCTGTTAATAGAGGTGTAAAAGTATTTGCATAAGATCCATCCACCCCAACTACTAATACCATATTGTAACTTCAAGTTTGCAAGAGCAAAATAAATCATTTTTAAAACTTTTTCGGGGCAAAAGGTTTTCTTAAATACGTTTTTCGTATGACCGATAGCAAATAATTTTTTACCATTTGAATATGATCTTTCCAGTTCAGGTTGTAATCAATTATAACTCCTAAGTACTTCAACTGATGAACTACTTCCACTTTAAAGCAATTTTTTGAACAGTGATAATTGGCTTCAAAATTACTTATTCCACACTTATGAATAGGCAATGAATACTGTTTGCAATCGTGACCATGGAACCGTAAATTGAAGTCGTAAGGACTATTCCCAGACACCTCAAAACACATCAACTTTGTTTTTTCACTTATAAATAATTTGTGATAAGTAAACCACTGCCTTAAATTTCAAGATCATTTTCAATATTGGCAATGCTTTCAAAGAAATGTTTGATTAATATGTGAATACGATATTGTCAGCAAAAGCAGTTGAAATAACTTTTAATTTTAGTTTGAAAATGGAGTTTATATAAATTAAGAAAAACAAAGGTGATCCACGAGGAACACCATTTTAAGCAGTCTTGGTTCACTAAACTAAACTTTCCACTCTTCCCGAATATTCCCTTTAGCATTTCAAAACTTATTAGTATAATAATTATAACGAGTTTCTTCAATTTTTAATTTTAACATATTATAAAAAAAAAATGGAAATATTCTGTAAATACTGTCGAAATCTTTGCCGTAATATGCATCTCGCAAGAAATGCTCATCAGTTCACCCTTGAGCCAAATTACAGCCATACAGTGAAATATAGTGATTCCATTTTTAGTTGAACAACACAAATTTGGAATATTTTACCCAGGTAAACTATTCGTGTTGCCAAACGGTCCTGATGGGGAGTTTTTCTTTAATTAGATACGTGGGGGACGAGAAATTAGCTGAAATGACACAATGATCTGAGGTTCCAAATGGAGAAGTTACACTAATGGTATACTTATCGGGGTGCGAAGTAAGAAACAAGTCAAGAGTATGGGCGGCTTGCCCAGCAACATCCGGTATACGCGTTGGCACATCGATCAGTTGGGTAAGGTTATGCAACCCGGCAAAGAGATCGACATACCTTCCTTCGGGTGTTGTCTGACCAGAATAGCGGAGCCAAGCAATATCATTCCTAACATAGACCACGAGACCATGATTGGAAAAGAGTAATTGCACCAAGCTATACCCATGTAGAGCACTGAATGATCAGTATTTACTTCAACCTTAGTTTCACTTAATGCCAAAACAGCTGGCCTGTATTGAACAGTAGACGTGAAAAAAAAATGTTCCTTAAACCGCGAACATTAAAACAGACGACACAAAAATCACTTAAAATTTAAAAATACTTACATTCAGTGAAAGTCCAAATTAATTTCTGCAATAAACAAACTGTCTTAGGTGTTATGCCCATAAGACAGCTTGCATACAAAAATCAATTTTAACATTCAGCACAATAGGACAAATTCAGATGCCCTTATCTATTTACCGCAATCATTGGATGGTCACAATGCCTAGAGTAGATAAGAAAGACACAGTTAAGCACAGAGGTCATGGGACAGATAAGAGGATGTATTTGCGACGCGAGTGTGTATTATTTTTTTCTTCCACAGCGCGAGTGGATATATTTATGTCTTCCAACGTATTATTTTATTCTTTACAACACACGTGAAGGGTATTTTTTTCATTTTCTCAAACGAGTGTGTATTTTTTTACACAAGACCAGTCATAAATTTGCTGTTGCTGTTCCATTGCTACCAACTTTGCGCAAGTGAATTTAGGGGCGCCAGAAAAAAACAACAAAAATATTGACAATTTTATTTTGCGCTCGTCGCCATTGTTGTGCTTTCAGAGGCTATTTAATAATTTAAAATTTTTTTTAATAATGGAAGAAAAACTTATCGAAATGTTAAGAGAAAATACATTTCTTTTTGATAGGAGAAGGAAATCTTATAAAAACATCGACTCAAAAGAAAAACACAACATAAAGAGATTGGAGATTCGCTATGCGTACTATACTAACACGTCGTATACTTTTTTTTATGACGGTGCTGGTTGCAACATGTTTTAATTTATTTTGCTAGTCTGTGTGCTGTTTGCTGTTGATGGCGCTGGTGCTGTTGCTGGTTAAATCTGTTCCGCGCTTTAGTCTGACAATAAAATCCATATGTTTCCTAGGTAGGTTAATCATTTGAAGTACGGTCCATCATGTTGATGTTTAGCAGAGTCACAGGGTGCTCAACTCAATTATTTCTTTATTTGTTTATTAAATTTAACGAAAAAGGAATTTTACAGCTAACAGATTAAATTGATGATTGCACTCCAAGATAAGTAAATGATTAAAATGAGAATAAGTACAAAACTTCTATTTTTAATTTTTCTCGATTGAGACAAAAAAATTCTATATTTAAGCAAACTTCGCTGAAATCATTTATGTCGAATTCGTTTTTAATTTTCAGATTTGATCTTAGATTTCAGATTTTTTTTTGCAGTTGTGTGAGCGCTTTTTGACAAATTTCTGTCTTGTCTTTTGACAGTTTAAAAGTAATTGTAAACAAACAGAAAAAAGGTTATAGGTACAAAAAAATTGTTTTCCATAGAAACTTTTATTAAAATATTAGCCTAATCCAGCTTTAAAGGTGTGTGAAGGTCTTGACAGGGCCGTCCTTGGTAAGATTGGGTAGTTCGAAAGACATACCTACGGACATTTTTAACATTGACCTGTGACTGGTAGGTCATATTAGGGGCTACCTTCGAAAATTTCGGCCAAGAAGGTAGCATTTGGAAGTATCCTTCTGATACTTGGGTGGTCTGGCCAGACCTCGTCGACAACATCAGACGAGCGTCTGGAATTGAGCATGGAGTTATCCAGGGGAGAGAAAAAGTGGGGTGCATTAGGGTAAGGGTCTAGTATACGGTTTTAGATTAAGTATATTTTTTTTGTATTATTACATTTTTTTTGTTTGGTATTTTTTTTTACTTAATTAGTTTTATTTTATTGTAGTATTTAGTTAGGTTAGTTTTAGTTTTTGTATGCACTTCACTTACTTTGCGTTTTTCCCTTGGATATCGCCAGGATCCTCGCGTTTGTGTTACAATTTCCTTACATTTTAGAGTAGAGTTTTCCTTCTCCTCTTCCTTCCTTTTCCTTTTCTTATTTTTTTCACTTTTTTGGCACGATAATTTTGTTTGCCGAACAGGAGGGAACAGTGGAAGCGGCAAAAACCACCCCCAATCCGTCGAGCCTAGCCGTGCAACGACAAGCGTGCCGCCACCTTTCTACTATCCCAAAGAAGTTCCCCGTGGAAACCTGCTTCGCAACAATTGTTTTGATCGATCTTTTTTTAAAAACGAATTCGACATTATAGATCTAGATATAGTTTTTACTTCCATAATTGGACCTGTGTAGATTTTCGTTTAAGAAAATTCTCGATTTCAGAGCTCAAGAGGGTACATTAATAGGTACTAAAGCAAGAAGCATTTTATATGATTGCAGAGTAAGTCTGTCACTAATGTTACACCATGAATAGTTCGCCTTGACTCTAAGAATTTTATTCCTAGTAATTGACATCTAGCTAGGATCTGGACTAGGATACCAACGCATTTGGAAAAATATAAATTTAATAAATTGTCTTTGGATCCTTTTGTATGTGTAATGAAAACAGCATGCCAAAATAACATCAGCATACTCTAAAACCGATTTTACAAGGGATGTATACAACATCAAAAGGACGAAGATGTCTCTAAAATCTTTTGCATTTTTTTTTATAAATCCACTCATCGAGTTTGCTTTCGGAACTAAGTAATCGAAATGGTTTTTAAACGATGGAGAGGAATCAAGTATTATGCCTAAGTCTTTAATATTAGTGACTCTACAAATTGATTCATAATCTATAAGGAAATCAAATAGTTGAAAGTTTTTTTCCTTAAAAAAGAAAAAGAATTACACATACTAATATTTAGATTGAGGCCATTATAAAAGCAGCAATGGTCAGATTGAACCAATCATTCAAATTACAAAATTTTTAAAAACGACTGCAGATCATCAGCGTATAACAGACATTTACAATATTTAATAACAGAGATGTGATATCATCAATAAATATTATAAATTAAAGGGGGCCCAAATGGCTGCCTCGTGGAACACCCGACATTATGTCTATTTCGTTCATGGACCTTATGACTATTTCCAATTGGTCATAATGTCCATGTACATTGTGCCTATTGTCCTTATGTCATCATCATGTAAATACAATATTGTAGGTTATGTTAGCAAAAACAAATGTGTGCACAGTAAAGATTAAAAGCATTCCGACGAATTTTCTTTTTAGTGGAGTATTTTTAACATTTTTAAATTTATAAAAAAGTAAAAAGCGCATATAAACTACATCTATTGTTATTTAGTTTAATAAGAATGTTTTGTAAAAAAGCGGGATTGTCGGGATTTGTCGGGATAAAAAGCGAGATTATAATAGATCGGGATTTTGAACAATCGGGGTTTTAAAAGGCGAGATTTTTAAAAAAACAGACGGGACTTTAAAACTTTTTTTTCGGGATTTTTGAAAAGCGGGATTCCAATACGTCCCAATTTAAAGTTGTCTAGGAAGTTTCCTTCAAAAAGAGATTTATTAAATATAGAGAGGAGAGGGAAACTTAAAGAGTTGCAACATTTTCTTAACACTATAGCAGATATGCCATCTGGACCAAAATTAACATTCGATTTTAGATTTGCAAGAGCATAATTTACTTCTTTGTAACTCAATTGGATAGATCCAAGATCAATCTTACTGACTAAGTTGTTTGATGAACACCTAATAAAATTGGATTTACAGTAAACCGACTCAAACAAATTTCGAAACACTTCAACTGTAGAACCCAAGTCCAAAGAATTTACATTTTTAAGAAACATGTTATTTGGAATTCCAGTTGATTTTCTTTTCGAGTTGATAAAAGACCAAAAAGACTTACTATCGCCTTTAATTTTATTTCCTATATTCATGATGTAAGCTTTATAAAGAAACTTACTCAGAATCATAAAATCTTTCCGTAACTTATTAAATTTCAAATAATTACATTGAAGTTTTGATTTACTGAATTGTTTATAAGCTTTACGTTTGTTTTTACTTGCGAATATAGGAACTAAAATGCAAGTTATGCATTCGTGCAGATAAAAAAATTGTGTGTCTGTTCGTAGGTATTTTGGACTACAGTCTAAGCGGTTGGGCCAATCGTCTTCAAATTTTGAACTTAAGGTTATTTTGACATTTTACAGATTTTTTTTAATTTTTTTAGCTCAAATATTAACGGTACCTGTAATATTACCGTTAAGTAAAAGCTTATTTTTCTCGAAAACGACTCGAAGATTTTTTATGAAAAAAAATATATGTACTTTTGTAGGTGTGGTAAACATTTTGATGCAAAAAAAATTAAGATTTTTTTTCCTTCGACTTTCTTGTGAACTGGTTAACCGATTACAACCAAAATTCAGGAAAATGTAAGTAGCTTAAGTAATTTCAATTTAAAATATTTTCTAAAACTTTTTTTTTTGTATTTTTAATAATTTTTTTAAACTTTTTTATGAAAAATCGATATTTTGGAAACGCGTAAGTGATTTTTTTTTAATTTTGTTTTCAAATGAAGAATATTTTTGTGCTAAAGTTTGCATTCTTTCATTATTTTTTTTTAATTATTAACAAAAGTTGTTAAATAAAACCGCTTTATTTAAAAACCATACCTACGATTTTGAAAAAATCACACTTTTTCACATTTTTTATAGAAATAAAATGGCGTTTAATTTTTTTCGCTGAAAACTATTTTACGTCCTTTTTTCGAACAATCAAAATTAACAAAATCGAATAAAAACTTTGAAGTTTTTTTAATATTTTTCAAATTTTATTGGGCGCTGTGACTGCACATAAGAGCAAGTACGTGCGATCCAGTCGTACAATATATTTTTTAAATCAAGCAGCTATTTATTGCTCCGTGGAGAATTTGGAAATTTGTTTGTTGTATAAGAGAAACAAACCTATCAAACCTTTTAAAAGAATTTCAATGAAGCGTTCGTACATACTTTTAAGATACAAATTAATAAATTCATTACACCAATCAAGGCTTTGAATATAAATATAAAGCTTAGTAAAATTTATATGATAGAGTCAAAACGCCTTATTGACTTCACTCTATTTTTCCGTTTGTAAATAATTAATGTTTTAAATTAGAGACAAATTAATTCAAAACTAAAAACAATAAAACAAACTTCAATTTAGGATGCATTTCGGCATTTAACGTGCCATCTTCAGCAAATATTTTTATTGACTAACAAAACAAAGAAAACAATACATTATGATTAGCTTTTCAAAAAAACAATATGAAGACAAAATGAGTGAAATAACATCTGAAAAAAATTGTATCTAAAGAAAACTCCACTTCCAAGTATGGTTAGAGGAACAAATACTCTACTGAAAGAAGTTTTACAAGTGTTTGGCCCTAAAATTAAGTGGAAATTTATGGTTACGAACCCTTCAGTTCCGAAATTGTATGGTTTACCGAAAACACACAAGCCTACACTCATAAGGCCTCATAAGGCCAATTATACATATCTAACATATATTAACCTACGGAAGAATCGCGAAATGGTTAGTTTCAGAGTTACACAACTACAAACAGACTGAAGGAAAAACCGTAAGTAATACCTCTGAATTCTCTGAATAAAGAAAACGTAGAAGACAAAGATTTTACTATGACACGGCTTGCCTTTTGTATGGGATACAACTGTTGTCAACATGCATTATCACCATTTTTAGCAAATTTAGTCATGTCAAATTTTGAAAAAAGCATCGAAAAAGATGGACATCTACCAACGATATGGTTAAGATACGTAGACGACAAACCAAATAAGTTGGATTCTTTTATGGACGCGTTAAACTCAAGATGGCCCACTTTAAATTTCAGGTTTTTTTTTTATTTTTTTTTTTTTTGATTATTTATTTCTTAGAATACAGATACCAAAATATTACATATACGTTTACTTTGCATAAAAAAGTTAAAGAAATGCAAGTGACAAAGATAATTTTATAAATAATAAAAATAGTGTTATTATCACAACTAGACATAAGTATAAAGATAACATAGAATTAATGTAGTTTGGGTGGGGTGACCCATTGATAAATAAAGAAAAAGATACAGATCAAAAGATTATAAAACAAAAAAATAAGCAGAATTAATCAGTCCATTGAATTTAAGAATGTACAATTATCAATTTTAATATATAATTTACACGTGAGAAAAGTTTTTATTTAAGTATAAACATAAGGAATAACTACAAGTTCAGCATTGATTCAATACTCTCAAAATCTATACATAAAAGCCATTCTTTTATATATTTTTTTAAATAAAGAAGGAGAGGTTAGAACTCTGCAAGAGTGTGGAAGCCTGTTAAACAATCAACATGAAACTATATCATAAAATTTACAAAACGCGGTTGTCCGGAAGACAGGAATAGATACAAGATTTAAATGATTACCACGAATGTTATAATTCACGATTATTCTGAAATAAAGATTTCCTGATTTTTTAAAGAACTCATTAAGAACTTTATAACAGTATAAATGTGGAACTGGAAAAATGTTTAATTCTTTAAAAAGTGGAAAATTAGGGTAAAGACGCGGCTTACGGCACATTTTTTTTATAACAAATTTTTGCAGTAGAGGTTGTATTTTATTGTAATATGTTCCTCCCCAGCAAGAAATTCCATATTTCATAAGAAGTTGAAATGAGCAAATATTCCTAAGCGTATAAAAGTATCTTAAAGTGCAACGAAAATAATTTCTTAGATTTTCAGTGTGATTATAGAAGCTCATTTTAGAGTCAATTATTAGGCCTAAATATTTGAATTCATTTACAATCTCCAGTCGAAAACATCTTTCACTGCAGTTGGCAGTACTAGAAAAAGTGTTAGAGCGAGAAATCGTGACACAAGAACAATTTGAGAGCTTAAATTTTTGGCATTCTGTGGCATGAAAAAAGAGATCAGCTCCTAAATTAATATTTCCAGATAATGTAAGGAACATAACTTAAGTTTTTGAGTTTAAAAGTAATTTATGCTCAGCGAACCAAGTTATTAACAAGCTTAAATCCCAATTCATATCAGCCGTAAGATTAAGGCAGCTATTAGCACTAAAAACAAAACCCACGTCATCTGCAAATGCTGTCAATTCACCTTTAAAGGGCAACCTAAATAATGAGTTGATATATATCAAGAAAAGAATTGGACCCAACACAGACCCCTGTGGGACACCCAAATTTATTGTCTTCGCATCACTCCTTGTATCATCGAATTTCACCCTCGAAAACCTGCCTTTTCAATTTTATTTAACAATATTTCATGGTCTACCATATCGAAGGCTTTTGAAATATCATCAAATAAAGCTGCAGTATTTTTATTGTCATGACTAGTAAATATTTGAGAGCAGAAACGCAATAAAGCATCTTCAGTAGACTTGCAACTTTGAAAACCGAACTGAACATCACTGAAAAACATAGTTTTGTTTAGAAAACCTATCATTCTGGTTTTTATTGCTTTTTCAAATACTTTGCTAATTGAAGGTAATAACGAGATCGGTCTATAGTTCGATAAATCACTTTCAGCAACTTTTTTGAAAAGAGGCAGGACATTGGCACATTTTAGGGCAGCCGGAAAAACTCCACAAAAAATACTTTTATTAAAGATGTGCGCCAAAACATCAGTCACAAAACAGCCTATATTTTTCAAGCAGAGAATTCGAATTTTTTAGTGTACCGATTATTTTAAGGATTTCAAGACCAGTTATAGGCTCAAAAACAAATCTTTGACTTTGGGAAGATTCATATGTGTCACAAAAACGACTGCAGTTTGAGCTGACGTTGTGGCCTGAAAACACTTCAAAATTATGCGAAATCGTTGAAAAATAGTCATTAAAAGCATTAGCAATTTCATTTTTATCAGAAATAACGCGACTATGAACATAGACGCTAGATGGTAGTTTTTTATCAGAAGACTTATTAAGAATACTATTGACGATTTGCCATTCATCTCTAACATTACCTTTAGCCTGATTGAATTTGTTTCTGTAAAAACTGTCACGACAGATTGGAATTTCTTTCTTTAACTCAGCGCAGTTTTTAAGCGAGTTTTTAAGCGTTCATTGCTGTTATGTTTTGAGCATTTTTGCCTGAGTTGATTCTTATACTGAACCTTTTTCAGAAGACTATGCGTAATCCAAGGCTTAAGCCGCTTATCAGATTTTTTCCGAGTTATCATAAGAGAAAAATCAGACATATAATTTGATAGTGTTTGAGAATACGTCATATGAATTTGAGGGACAACTTTCTGTAAAAATTTCTTCCCACTGTTCAAGACACAAATAATTTTAAAGCCGGAAAAAATTAATTTTTGTTGTTAAATTGGCAGAATTGGAATTATCAACTTTATTATGTTCAAAATCAACCAGAATTCCAGTCATGCAATGATCGGTTATTCTAAGGTCAAACACACATTTTTCACATGAATTAACGCAAGAAAGAGAAAAACGGCCGTAAATATGGTCTAAATATTTCCCGGATCTCGGTCTGGTTGTTTCTTTAATAACAGAAATAAGCCCATGAGAAGCTAATAAATCCAAATATGTCCCGACTGTTTCACTGTTATCTAGAACATCTAAATTAAAGTCACCCATGATTAACAGATTTTCCGATTTTTCACTATTTAAAAAAGCTGAAAATTCTTCCGAAAAAACTCCGAAGTTAAACATATGAAGTCTATAAACACATAAAATTACAAATATTTTGTTATTGTTTTTGAATTGTATCTTTAAAACATCAGCACTTTGAAAACTTAAATTCAGAACATCGATAACATCAAAAGATTCTTTCACAAAGCATCCAACACCTCCAGCAGCGTAGTTCTCATTTGAGGTCATATAAAATTTAAAACCAGGTATCTCGTAATGACTTTTTTCATAATTATAAATCCAAATCTCGGAGACCAACACAATATCAGGAATACACAAAAATGAATCAAGATGGGAAACTAAACTTGCGAAATTTTCCCGTAAGCTTCTTATGATTTGAAGAATTACAAAGTTTATTTAAGGAGTACAAATTATTGACAAAAATGTCTTCGCAATTTGAGTTGATAATATTGAAGGTCGAAAAATCGCTTTATAATTTATTTAAAAAGAACATGGCTAGATTATTAAATCAAAAAACATTAAATAAGTGCAAGATCGTTGAAAGATCTTACAATAACAACTTTTCCACCTTCAACCATTCTCATCAAAATTTTATTATCTTTAAACCAAAGAAATTTATACCCCTTTTGCTTTTTAGCTTCTTTTGCTTTCATAAAAAAGACTTCTGGTGTATTTAGTAAGAGCGTCATTAATATAAATCACTTTACTCATTTGATTTCCTTTGCCGCCGTCACTGCCACCACCAGTCCTACCACCGCCAACACCGCTTCCACCAACACAGCTGCCGCCAACACCGCTACCACCGCCACCGTTGACATCAAGAATATTCGAATTGAGAATGCTCTTTTTCTTTGTCTTCTCTTTCATAATTTTTTCCTTAAGCCACATATCACAAAAGCTCAAACAAATAACTGATGCGTTGTTATTTCCATTCTGTTTCATAACATAATATTTTTCAATTTTATTGTCAGGCACTTCGATGGACAAAGCTTTGAGAAACAATGCTTGTGCTAATCCTTTTGAATTTGCATCATTAACATTGGGAACACCTGTGATTACGATGGAGTTATTTAAAGATTTTTGGTGTTGCCAATTTAATTTGCTTTCAAGCGAATGAACTCTGGTCTTTAGCTCCTCGTTTTCACCACGTAGGTCGCCAATCATCTGGAGCATATTATTCATCAATTGCTCTAGCTTACACAGTTTTTGGCAAACCACACGCAAAGAGAACTCTTCGCTCTCGTCTACACATTGGGATGATGATGATGTGCTTGCAAAGGTAATAATTTTTTTTAATTTTGGTGGGGCTAACGCCCCATTTATTAGCTTAATACAAGCTTAACTTAAACAACTAAACTTAAAAACTAAAGATGAGAAGTTATTAGGGTCATAAAGACTTCGGAGAGCAAAGAGTAGAAAACGGCGTTGAACGCTCTCAATTCTGGAGATTTGAACCGCGTGATAGGGGGCCCATACTTGCGATGCATACTCAAGGAGAGGACGAACATAGGAAATATAGAGGGATTTGGTTACAAATGGGTTCCGAAACTCTTTGGACCACCTTTTGATAAAACCAAGGGCGGAGTTAGCTCTTGATATAGCATTATCGATATGGGAGCGAAAATTTAATTCGCAATCACAGAGGACGCCTAAATCGCGGATAACCTGTACGCGGTTAATGGAAAGGGTTTGAAGATAATAAGATCTAAGGGAAGGCCTTTTACTTTTTCGAGAGAACGTAATTAGCTCACATTTGGCAATGTTGAGTTCGAGAAAATTCTTACTGCACCAATTGACAAATGAATTGAGGTCATTTTGAAGCAGGAGAGAATCATGGCCAGAGGAGATTACTTTGAAAATTTTAGCATCATCAGCATAAAGGGAGATAGAAGATGATTGGATTATCTTTTCAACATCATTAATGGCAAGGATAAATAAAAGAGGTCCAAGATGGCTACCTTGGGGTACCCCAGAGGTGGCCACAAATGGAACTGAAAGAACAGAACGAAAACGGACTCTGTATTGGCGGTTGTCAAGATACGAGGATATCCATTTAAGAAGGTTAGGACTGAATCCAAGAAAGGAAAGCTTAAAAAGAATTAAACTGTGAGAGATTTTGTCGAAAGCCTTGCTGAAATCTGTAGTGATGACGTCTACTTCGTAGCCCTTTTCCATGGCAGAGAGTGAAAATGTAACGAACTCAACAAGATTAGTTGTGGTAGATCTTCCCTTACAAAAACCATGTTGAGTTGAGGATATTAGAGATTTGCATTGGAAAGAAAGTGAGTCATACAGAATGCTTTCGAAGAGTTTGGGGATATGAGAAAGTTTGGCGATAGGCCGATAATTACAAACTTCGTTTTTGGGACCTTTTTTATGAATTGGTGTGATAGTGGATATTTTCCATAAATCGGGGAAAGATCCGGTGGAAAGGGATAGTTGGAACAAGTTAGTAATAGGAAGGACCAAACTCGAGCAACATTTTTTAAGTAGAATTGCAGGTATACCATCGGGACCAGGAGTATACTCGTCTTTAAGTTCAAGGATGCCATTTAGAACTAATGAAGTATCCAAATTCGTATTTAAGGGGCCGGTATTAAAATGAGGAAGGTAGGAAAAATAAGATTTGTCAGGATCTAAGGTTTTTGGTGCAAAAGACTGTTTGAAGTAACTGGCGAAAAAATTGGCGATGGTAGATGGATCATTGGATGATTGGTTGTTATAGAGAAGAGAGGGAGGGAAACCATCATTTTTCTTTTTAAAGTTAATAAACTTATAAAACGATTTGGGATCCGTTATTAAATTTGCTTGGGTGTTGGAAGCAAAGTCATTGTAGAGCGTTTCATATAGATTCCAAAATTTATAAAATACTCCCAAGTAGTCAGAGTAATCGAAAATTGAACGAGAGCGAAGATATTTAACCCAAAGCTTATTTCTCCTGTTTCGTAGCTCGCGTAGTTTATGACTGTACGCGAAAAGGGAACATAAAGATTTATGCAAAACTGCACTTTTTCATAAAAAAGATTAGTTGCTTCATTAAGTGATAGATTTGTAAAATCGAATGAGGTATGGATGAGGTAGTCATTTATTTTTTTGAAATTAGCCTTATGATAGTTGAATGAACAGTTAGAAATATTAGGGAGAGTAGGTGGAGAGGAAATGAAAAAAGAGAGAAGGAGAGGGGGGTGAAATCGATCAACTACAGATAATGGGATGGTGCTTTCTGAAACAGATGAGTTAATCGGGTCAGAGGTGAAGATAAGATCGAGTTGCCGGCCCATGTAATTCAGAATTCCACTCACTTGGTAAAGGGCGGAATCAGAAAGACCGTCAACAAAAACAGATTCCTTGGATGAAACGGGATTGGCAGCGAAGGATGGTACATCATCAGAAATGTTCCACTGAAGTTGGGGAAGATTGAAGTCTCCAAAGATTAGAACTTCGTCTTGTGCTTCAGAAATAGCTAGAACTTCATCAATGGCATCAACAGCAAGCTTGTAAGATTCAACGGGTTGGCCAGGAAGAATGTAGAAACACACAAGGTATAAGGACTGATTTGGGAGTGATAGTTTAATGGATATGTAGTCGAGCATGTTTGAGGAGGAAGAAGAAACCAGGGTCGAATCGAACTTGTTATGGACAGCAATAAGGACGCCTCTGCACGGAGATTTAGGAAGAGACTCTTCGTCGTCGCGAAAAACATTAAAGAACGAAGGAAACAGCTCTTGACTTTTAATGTCTTTAGAAAGATTTGTTTCAGTAAGCGCAAAAACGTCATAGGGTAGGGCTTGTGACTGTGAATACACAGAGTGTGTTTTAGAGCGAAGACCTCTTACATTTTGGTAATAAAGGGAAAGAGGGTGGTGATTGTAGAGTAGTTGGGGAGAGAAAGTGTTAGGAGCGATAAAATTTATCAGAGTCGGAACGTACTCTTTGAAGGTAGGAAATTCTTTTAGAATGAAGAAACGAAGAAAAGGCGGAGAGATCTTTGGAGATTCGTTTTGAGGATATGTTCAGAAGCTCGTGATATTTGTCGTATATCTGCCTTAATGGTACCATGTCAGTAGGCAGACCTTCCTTTTTAATTGACGCTGACACATAACTTTTCGTTTTACCGTCTATGCACAAATCGTCAGGTTTATCGTGGAGATAGGCTAGGTACAGGCGAATGTTGTCTAACAGTTTGCTATCTCTTAGTTTGGAAAGGGCATAACGGGACTCAGTGGAATCAACAAGGGTCTGTTGAGTTAGTTTTACATTAGGTGGAATGAGAGGATCAAAGCAGGGGGGTGGACGTGAATCTGTTGGAGGCAGAGAAGAGTTTGGGTTTAAAATATGGGAGCTTACAAAGTTAGGGTATTTTGCCCCGGTGGTGAGGTCGAAGCTTGGAAACTGAGGAGATTCAGTAGGATTCGAGGAATTTAAAGGTGATGAAGGATAGTCAGGATTGATGTTGAAAGACACTCGTTGGTGAGCGTGTTATCGGTGTTAATGGGGTTTGCTGGTCTTTCACTTTGGATTTAAGTAAAGACAGTCTAGGTTTAGGTTGCGGTATATTTTGCGGTTTAGGTTGAGGTTTAGGTTGGGGCTTAGTTTGGGGTATATGTTGGTGATTTGGTTGGGGTCTATGTTGAGTCTTAGGTTGGGGTCTTGCATCGGAAACGGTTTGTGAATAGTGACGGGGTTGGTTTGGAATTATAAATGGAGGTGTAAAATCTGGCATTATGTGCGTTTTGAACGACCAGTTAGGATCTGAGCGAGGGTGGTGTTTATTCGCTTGGAATATAGGTTTGGGTTTTAATAACTTGGGATGTTTGGATATCAACATATTGGCCAATTTGAAAACACCACCTGATAGGTTGAGGAACAGCCATTCATATTTGGAAGGGAAAGATATTAAGAAAGTGTTGGGTTTAATTTTTTCAATTTTAGTTACGTTTATATCAAACTTATTTCTAAAAAAGTCGTGGATCCACTTTGAGTCCGCATTGGAAGGAACTCTTTCAAGAGTGAAACTGCTGGATTGAAAAGTTGAGCCACTAGCGTCATCGAGTTTCTTCAGTCTGTTGTTCCATTCCGAGAGTTTCCACAAAGTACCGAAACGATTAAGGGTAGGTTCCTGAGTTGGCGAGGCAATTTTGTTATTTGGTTGGGAGTGTAGAGGTATGGGAATGGGCAGATTTGGAGCTACCTCAATAGTGTCCAATATTTCCTCCAATATTGATGTATTATATTGGGGATTAGAGGGAGCTTCGAGAACATTCCTTGTTGCTAGTTTTAATTCCTCGGCGAAACCATTCACTACATGACGAGTATCTTTGATGTTGTCTTTAAGTTCTTCAA
The DNA here is from genome assembly GCA_963971375.1 of Platycheirus rosarum. NCBI lineage: Eukaryota > Metazoa > Arthropoda > Insecta > Diptera > Syrphidae > Platycheirus > Platycheirus rosarum. The sequence continues at coordinate 151,551 of CAXARV010000057.1, forward strand.
TCTGACACATTAGATCAAAAAGTATGGGTTCATAATCAACCGGAGGAGATACAGTCTTTGGGACTGGAGCTTGTGACTGAATATCAATCACAGTCCGTAGCGTGTCAAATGACGCTATTAAGGGGGAAATTGTTGATTTAATTTCACTAGAAATTGTTTTTTTTATATTAGCCACCATTTCAATGTTAATGTTGTTTGTAATGGGGAGTTGGAGGGCAGATAATTGTTCATTTATTTTCTTTATATCTCTTTTTAGGTAGATCGCGGATTGTGCATTGTTTTGGTTAAATTCATCAAACGATTTGATGAACTCATCAAATTTTTCGAATTGGGTCAGGCATTGTTTGTGGTAAAGTTTATTTTTTTCCGCAGAGCTTGCGAACGAGTCGCTTAAGCATTTAATCGCGAGCATTATGTGGGACAGAGATATATTTTTGCACTCATCGCAATAAAATACAAAATTACGGGAAAATTCTTTAAGGTAAAGAACAGACCTTTTATTTAATCCGACACATGTAGCATGGAAATGTTTTCCGCATAATCCATTGCATGTGACCCACTCAACGATATTGTCGTTGTTGACACAATTAAAACTCGCGCACTGTTGAGACATATTTAGTTTGTATGATTGGTTCAATTTATAAGATCAATAAAGCACACAATTATTATTATATTTTTTAATTTTTTTAAAGATTTGCTTGGATTGGTTTATGGGGAAAAAGCACGGAAATACTATTAAGTGGAGTTAAATAAGGGCACAAATAAATGAAAAGACGGAGTTAATTGAAAAAGCGACTGCACTCGGCGAGATACGAATTACAATTGGTGGTGCTTGCTGAGAATTGTTCTTGCTTTTATTCTCAGCCAAAGCTTTAAAAGTAGTTGGACTTTTGTCGTTTGTATTGTTGTTGTTGTTGTTATTGTTGTTGACGTTGGGAAAAGCTGGTAACTGCATTGACAACCGACGATTTTTTCTGCATTTATCACAGCGGTAAGGTAATCCACTTGAATTGTAGTTTTCAATGTCATGCTGTAAAATATTCGCGCAAGAAGCATGAAAAAACCCGTGACAATCACAGCAGGAAATAAATGATTCCAAATTTTCTTGAATTATGTTTGCACAAACTTCGCAATTTTGATTCATATTTGCTAATTTTAATTTCTTTTGTTTTTGAATTAAATTCTAGATTTTTTAAATTAATTTCTTTTTTAAGCTAGGTAGCTACAATGAGAAGCGCATCCCACGACATTCACAGTGAAAACGTTCGAAAAAGAAAAAGATAAAAAGTACCTTTTTGGATTTTCTTATAACGAGAAATGAAAATAACCACTTAGATTTTTCGATCTATAGAAAACCTACTATATTCCACGTTATATTCCAAAAGAATCATTTTGCCCTATGCAGTATAAAAAAGCCGCCTTTTTTACAGATTGTGCTCAGTTCCAATGAATTCAAAAAACTACATCGATGAGCTTAACTATATAAAATATTCTGCAAAACTTAACGGATGACGAGGAAATGATAACAAAAATGTTGGAGAAACAGTCAAAAATATTAAAAAGAAAAAGTCTGACAACTCTTAAAACATCGAAAAAGAACCAACAAAAGAAAAGATTAAAAATACATTTTGCATCCTCGGTAACAAATAGTAACGGGTCCGCCAAATAACTTTTTTTTTGAAAATGCTTCATCAACGTCGAGTGTAGCTTCGGCTGTGGCACGGCGCTACCGTCCTGTTGAAACCAAATGTTGCCAATATCCTCCTCTTCAATTTTTGTGAACAAAAATTCGTTCAACATGGCCCGATAACGATCGCCATTGACTGTAACGGCCACTCCTTGCTCATTTTCGAAAAATGGCCCAATTATGCCTCTGGACCAAAATCCGCACCAAACAGTGACTCGTTTTGGGTGTATCGGCTTTTCAATGTATGCGTGCGGGTTTTCTGTGCCCCAAATGCGACAATGTTGCTTGTTTACATACCCGCCAAGATCAAAATGAGCATCATCTGAAAAGATAATTTTTTTGGCAAAATCGGCATCTTCTCTAAGTCGATCGCAGGCAGTAATGTCGCAATATTTCCCAGCGTATACGCAACCTTATTCGTTCAGCGGAAGGATAAAACTAATTATCTGTAAAGTCAGACATGAGCTAAGTGTTACCATTCACGAAATAAGCAGTAGTTGAAAAAAAAAGTTAGATGGCGGACCCTTTATTTATAAATACGGCATTCAACTAGTATTTTCATCAGACGAAAAACTTAATACAAAGTAAGCATCAACGAAGGACAAAACAGAAACACTCAAAAAACAGGTACCTACGAAACCATATGCGATGATTGTGATCAAAAGTAGTATGGACAAACAAAAAGAAACATTGGAACGAGATATAACGAGCATCTAAACAACATAAAATTCAATGGACCTAACAAATCTGCGGTTGCATTACATATGCTTCAAAACGGACACAATGTAACAAAAGAAAACTTAAAATTAATCAAACATATAAATGAAGAAAGATATTTGGACGTGTACGAAAGCATTTATATGTATAAAAACAACAACATCATGATGAATACGATGTAGGCGCCGATAAGGTCATCTCTTTTTGCTGTTACGGGAAAGAAAAACTAAACAATTCTCTATTTTTTTCTTGTTTACATATTTAGTATACAAACTAATTCAATGTTGCTATCTGACTCTTAAAAACCTTATTATAATTTATTGTTTTCTTTGTTTTGTTAGTCAATAAAAATATTTGCTGAAGATGGCACGTAAAATGCCGAAAAGCATCCTAAATTGACGTTTGTTTTATTGTTTTTAGTTTTGAATTAATTTGTCTCTAATTTAAAACATTAATTATTTACAAACGGAATTAGTAATTATTATCCACAGAATTAGTAATTTCGATTGATGATTTTATTTTAATCAATAAAATTTGCTTTATAAGTTGATAGATCTTAAATTTACAGTATTATCTTTTAGAATGTAGCTGTAAAATTCAATTTTTAACATAAGCTCTTTATGATGTATTGAGTCATTTAAAAGAGAAAAAGACGGACTAGTTAACGGACAATAAATAAAAACAAGATCTATAATCTTCATTAAATCATTAAAAACGTGATGCATTTGAAATAGGTTTAAGGAAAAAACGTAAACTATAAATAACATTTTGGGATCTTTGTGACGTGATGACGTCTTATAAATAGATGACACGCTACACAGGCGAAATAATACTGTGGTTTTTTCAACCAAAATCGATCGCAAACGTATTCTGAGCACCAGGCGAACATAAAAAAACAGGCAAATGCAAATTCCTAAAATAATTCCACACAAATTCAAAAAGTATTAGAAGAGAAAAAGAAATAGAAAATAGGCGGGGTTTTGTTAAAGTAGAAAGTAGATGTAGATAATGGGGTATATGTGTGTGGATTTAATGAAAGGGTTTGTGCGTAATTTTTTTTGGTGATTCTGAGGGTCGGTGCACACTTGCGTCATTTTGACGCAGCGGCGACACTTTTGCGTCTAACATTACTCACAAATGACGCTGCGGCATCTCTCTATTTATTTGTGAGTACTGTTAGACGCTGCGGCGCCACCGCGTTAAGATGACGCAAGTGTGCACCGGGCCTCAATGGTGACAAAAATCGATCGCAAACGTATTCTGACCACCAGGCGAACATAAGATGTATGTATGTGTGTATGTATGTCGAGTATGTACTCCTAAACCACCCAACGGATTTTAATGAAATTTACAGGGTAAATATAGTTTTGTCCAGGGATACTTTCTGTGTGTTTGGTCCCGCTAGCATTATTTTCGCATTTCACATTAAAACATGTTTTTTTCTAGGGCGCAGTAACGCGCGTCGGGTACCGCTAGTTAAATATAAAACTGGTGCCGATTGGTAATAGGTTGTTAGTACAATAGTATTTTTGGTACTAGATTTGGTACTAGATTTAGTACTTAGTAGTAGATGTAGTACTACATTTTTTACGTGATAAGTGAAATTGTATATGGTGTGAGTTAAGGAGTTAGGCTTTATGTTGGTGTTGGTGCCATCAATGTTTTCTTATGGCGTTATCACGTAAAATTATCGTCCGTTAACCGACTTTACAACCAACTTTTTTTATATGGAAAGGAATCATCATTTTATCGTTTTCATACTATTTCCAAACAAAGTTTTGATAAATTATTATTATTATTTATTTATTAACAAGTACTTAAAAGTAACCTGGTAATTACAATATAAAAAAGAGCACTAGCTGCGAGGACTATTAGCTCTGAACTGTTAAAAATAAAATAAAATTTATAATGAAGATTACATATGAGTTGATTTATTAATTCGATATTTTTTGAATTTGGATTTTTGAGGATATCATAGATAGATAAGTCTTTAGAAATAGATTTTAGTTTTTTCTTTGTTTCTGTACAATTTTTTAATAAGTGCTCCAAATTAAGTGTTACGTTGCAGAACGTGCATATCGGAGGTTTTTGTTTGGTGAGAAGATGTTCGTGCGTTATTGTAGTGTCCAAGCCTTAGTCGATAAAAATTGTTATTTTAGTTTTTTAAATACTAGGGTATCGGGGATGAGTTCTGCCGGCATTGATATTCTTGTAGTGGTGGTGGTATTGGCTCCAATCGGTTAATTGTTTATTTTTCAGGGAATTTCGTATGGAGTTGCTCAGGTCTCGTTTGGTAAAGATGTTAAAGTTGTATACGGGTGCATCCTTGGTAGACTTGGCGACATGGTCAGCTTCTTCGTTGCCGCGTTTACCAGTATGGCCAGGAACCCACATTAATTTGATGATTTGGCTTTTGATAAGATGATCTCTTATTTTGCATATAAGGTTATCATTGTTGTTTGGGTTGGCGATAGCATGGAGTACAGATATACTGTCGGAGCAGATAATGGTTTTTCTACGAAGCTTTGTTGCTGCTGTAATGGCTTGCAGAATACCAAATGCTTCGGCTGTGAAGACTGATGTAAAATCTGGTAGAATTCAAATGTTTAAAATATAACCGTCCTTTCGTGTTACTGCGAATGAAGTGTTTTCCTGAGTCTTCGAACCGGCTGTATATAAGAAATTACAATCTTCCTCTAGAAGTTTTGATTCGATGTCTGCGAACAGGGCTTGGTAAACAGAGTGATTGGTGTTATTTTTTTTATATTGCGCAAGTGTCATATCAATCGCTTTAGGGTTAACATGCCATGGAGGGAATGAAGGTTTGAAATTATATGGTCTTTTAATTGGCAGTTGAAGTTTGTTGGCTTTGATTAATACAAGTTTAATGGTCGATGGAATTCGTTTCACATCTTTTTGATTCATTGCCTGCGATATGTCCGCATCGATAAGTGAGTTTCTGGAGAAGACTAGTTTTGGAGTTAATTTCAATGTCAACTCATTAATTCGATTTTCTACAGTTGGAAGACCAGCTTCGGCGAGTAAGTTTTGTATCGGTGTAGTTGGAAAGGCGTTGAGGCATCTTCTTACTGCTTGATGGTATGGTGGTTTAATAAAACCAACAAAAGAAAAGATTAAAAATACATTTTGCATCCTCGGTAACAAATAGTAACGGGTCCGCCAAATAACTTTTTTTTTGAAAATGCTTCATCAACGTCGAGTGTAGCTTCGGCTGTGGCTGTGGCACGGCGCTACCGTCCTGTTGAAACCAAATGTTGCCAATATCCTCCTCTTCAATTTTTGTGAACAAAAATTCGTTCAACATGGCCCGATAACGATCGCCATTGACTGTAACGGCCACTCCTTGCTCATTTTCGAAAAATGGCCCAATTATGCCTCTGGACCAAAATCCGCACCAAACAGTGACTCGTTTTGGGTGTATCGGCTTTTCAATGTATGCGTGCGGGTTTTCTGTGCCCCAAATGCGACAATGTTGCTTGTTTACATACCCGCCAAGATCAAAATGAGCATCATCTGAAAAGATAATTTTTTTGGCAAAATCGGCATCTTCTCTAAGTCGATCGCAGGCAGTAATGTCGCAATATTTCCCAGCGTATACGCAACCTTATTCGTTCAGCGGAAGGATAAAACTAATTATCTGTAAAGTCAGACATGAGCTAAGTGTTACCATTCACGAAATAAGCAGTAGTTGAAAAAAAAAGTTAGATGGCGGACCCTTTATTTATAAATACGGCATTCAACTAGTATTTTCATCAGACGAAAAACTTAATACAAAGTAAGCATCAACGAAGGACAAAACAGAAACACTCAAAAAACAGGTACCTACGAAACCATATGCGATGATTGTGATCAAAAGTAGTATGGACAAACAAAAAGAAACATTGGAACGAGATATAACGAGCATCTAAACAACATAAAATTCAATGGACCTAACAAATCTGCGGTTGCATTACATATGCTTCAAAACGGACACAATGTAACAAAAGAAAACTTAAAATTAATCAAACATATAAATGAAGAAAGATATTTGGACGTGTACGAAAGCATTTATATGTATAAAAACAACAACATCATGATGAATACGATGTAGGCGCCGATAAGGTCATCTCTTTTTGCTGTTACGGGAAAGAAAAACTAAACAATTCTCTATTTTTTTCTTGTTTACATATTTAGTATACAAACTAATTCAATGTTGCTATCTGACTCTTAAAAACCTTATTATAATTTATTGTTTTCTTTGTTTTGTTAGTCAATAAAAATATTTGCTGAAGATGGCACGTAAAATGCCGAAAAGCATCCTAAATTGACGTTTGTTTTATTGTTTTTAGTTTTGAATTAATTTGTCTCTAATTTAAAACATTAATTATTTACAAACGGAATTAGTAATTATTATCCACAGAATTAGTAATTTCGATTGATGATTTTATTTTAATCAATAAAATTTGCTTTATAAGTTGATAGATCTTAAATTTACAGTATTATCTTTTAGAATGTAGCTGTAAAATTCAATTTTTAACATAAGCTCTTTATGATGTATTGAGTCATTTAAAAGAGAAAAAGACGGACTAGTTAACGGACAATAAATAAAAACAAGATCTATAATCTTCATTAAATCATTAAAAACGTGATGCATTTGAAATAGGTTTAAGGAAAAAACGTAAACTATAAATAACATTTTGGGATCTTTGTGACGTGATGACGTCTTATAAATAGATGACACGCTACACAGGCGAAATAATACTGTGGTTTTTTCAACCAAAATCGATCGCAAACGTATTCTGAGCACCAGGCGAACATAAAAAAAACAGGCAAATGCAAATTCCTAAAATAATTCCACACAAATTCAAAAAGTATTAGAAGAGAAAAAGAAATAGAAAATAGGCGGGGTTTTGTTAAAGTAGAAAGTAGATGTAGATAATGGGGTATATGTGTGTGGATTTAATGAAAGGGTTTGTGCGTAATTTTTTTTGGTGATTCTGAGGGTCGGTGCACACTTGCGTCATTTTGACGCAGCGGCGACACTTTTGCGTCTAACATTACTCACAAATGACGCTGCGGCATCTCTCTATTTATTTGTGAGTACTGTTAGACGCTGCGGCGCCACCGCGTTAAGATGACGCAAGTGTGCACCGGGCCTCAATGGTGACAAAAATCGATCGCAAACGTATTCTGACCACCAGGCGAACATAAGATGTATGTATGTGTGTATGTATGTCGAGTATGTACTCCTAAACCACCCAACGGATTTTAATGAAATTTACAGGGTAAATATAGTTTTGTCCAGGGATACTTTCTGTGTGTTTGGTCCCGCTAGCATTATTTTCGCATTTCACATTAAAACATGTTTTTTTCTAGGGCGCAGTAACGCGCGTCGGGTACCGCTAGTTAAATATAAAACTGGTGCCGATTGGTAATAGGTTGTTAGTACAATAGTATTTTTGGTACTAGATTTGGTACTAGATTTAGTACTTAGTAGTAGATGTAGTACTACATTTTTTACGTGATAAGTGAAATTGTATATGGTGTGAGTTAAGGAGTTAGGCTTTATGTTGGTGTTGGTGCCATCAATGTTTTCTTATGGCGTTATCACGTAAAATTATCGTCCGTTAACCGACTTTACAACCAACTTTTTTTATATGGAAAGGAATCATCATTTTATCGTTTTCATACTATTTCCAGACAAAGTTTTGATAAATTATTATTATTATTTATTTATTAACAAGTACTTAAAAGTAACCTGGTAATTACAATATAAAAAAGAGCACTAGCTGCGAGGACTATTAGCTCTGAACTGTTAAAAATAAAATCAAATTTATAATGAAGATTACATATGAGTTGATTTATTAATTCGATATTTTTTGAATTTGGATTTTTGAGGATATCATAGATAGATAAGTCTTTAGAAATAGATTTTAGTTTTTTCTTTGTTTCTGTACAATTTTTTAATAAGTGCTCCAAATTAAGTGTTACGTTGCAGAACGTGCATATCGGAGGTTTTTGTTTGGTGAGAAGATGTTCGTGCGTTATTGTAGTGTCCAAGCCTTAGTCGATAAAAATTGTTATTTTAGTTTTTTAAATACTAGGGTATCGGGGATGAGTTCTGCCGGCATTGATATTCTTGTAGTGGTGGTGGTATTGGCTCCAATCGGTTAATTGTTTATTTTTCAGGGAATTTCGTATGGAGTTGCTCAGGTCTCGTTTGGTAAAGATGTTAAAGTTGTATACGGGTGCATCCTTGGTAGACTTGGCGACATGGTCAGCTTCTTCGTTGCCGCGTTTACCAGTATGGCCAGGAACCCACATTAATTTGATGATTTGGCTTTTGATAAGATGATCTCTTATTTTGCATATAAGGTTATCATTGTTGTTTGGGTTGGCGATAGCATGGAGTACAGATATACTGTCGGAGCAGATAATGGTTTTTCTACGAAGCTTTGTTGCTGCTGTAATGGCTTGCAGAATACCAAATGCTTCGGCTGTGAAGACTGATGTAAAATCTGGTAGAATTCAAATGTTTAAAATATAACCGTCCTTTCGTGTTACTGCGAATGAAGTGTTTTCCTGAGTCTTCGAACCGGCTGTATATAAGAAATTACAATCTTCCTCTAGAAGTTTTGATTCGATGTCTGCGAACAGGGCTTGGTAAACAGAGTGATTGGTGTTATTTTTTTTATATTGCGCAAGTGTCATATCAATCGCTTTAGGGTTAACATGCCATGGAGGGAATGAAGGTTTGAAATTATATGGTCTTTTAATTGGCAGTTGAAGTTTGTTGGCTTTGATTAATACAAGTTTAATGGTCGATGGAATTCGTTTCACATCTTTTTGATTCATTGCCTGCGATATGTCCGCATCGATAAGTGAGTTTCTGGAGAAGACTAGTTTTGGAGTTAATTTCAATGTCAACTCATTAATTCGATTTTCTACAGTTGGAAGACCAGCTTCGGCGAGTAAGTTTTGTATCGGTGTAGTTGGAAAGGCGTTGAGGCATCTTCTTACTGCTTGATGGTATGGTGGTTTAATAAAACCAACAAAAGAAAAGATTAAAAATACATTTTGCATCCTCGGTAACAAATAGTAACGGGTCCGCCAAATAACTTTTTTTTTGAAAATGCTTCATCAACGTCGAGTGTAGCTTCGGCTGTGGCTGTGGCACGGCGCTACCGTCCTGTTGAAACCAAATGTTGCCAATATCCTCCTCTTCAATTTTTGTGAACAAAAATTCGTTCAACATGGCCCGATAACGATCGCCATTGACTGTAACGGCCACTCCTTGCTCATTTTCGAAAAATGGCCCAATTATGCCTCTGGACCAAAATCCGCACCAAACAGTGACTCGTTTTGGGTGTATCGGCTTTTCAATGTATGCGTGCGGGTTTTCTGTGCCCCAAATGCGACAATGTTGCTTGTTTACATACCCGCCAAGATCAAAATGAGCATCATCTGAAAAGATATTTTTTTTGGCAAAATCGGCATCTTCTCTAAGTCGATCGCAGGCAGTAATGTCGCAATATTTCCCAGCGTATACGCAACCTTATTCGTTCAGCGGAAGGATAAAACTAATTATCTGTAAAGTCAGACATGAGCTAAGTGTTACCATTCACGAAATAAGCAGTAGTTGAAAAAAAAAGTTAGATGGCGGACCCTTTATTTATAAATACGGCATTCAACTAGTATTTTCATCAGACGAAAAACTTAATACAAAGTAAGCATCAACGAAGGACAAAACAGAAACACTCAAAAAACAGGTACCTACGAAACCATATGCGATGATTGTGATCAAAAGTAGTATGGACAAACAAAAAGAAACATTGGAACGAGATATAACGAGCATCTAAACAACATAAAATTCAATGGACCTAACAAATCTGCGGTTGCATTACATATGCTTCAAAACGGACACAATGTAACAAAAGAAAACTTAAAATTAATCAAACATATAAATGAAGAAAGATATTTGGACGTGTACGAAAGCATTTATATGTATAAAAACAACAACATCATGATGAATACGATGTAGGCGCCGATAAGGTCATCTCTTTTTGCTGTTACGGGAAAGAAAAACTAAACAATTCTCTATTTTTTTCTTGTTTACATATTTAGTATACAAACTAATTCAATGTTGCTATCTGACTCTTAAAAACCTTATTATAATTTATTGTTTTCTTTGTTTTGTTAGTCAATAAAAATATTTGCTGAAGATGGCACGTAAAATGCCGAAAAGCATCCTAAATTGACGTTTGTTTTATTGTTTTTAGTTTTGAATTAATTTGTCTCTAATTTAAAACATTAATTATTTACAAACGGAATTAGTAATTATTATCCACAGAATTAGTAATTTCGATTGATGATTTTATTTTAATCAATAAAATTTGCTTTATAAGTTGATAGATCTTAAATTTACAGTATTATCTTTTAGAATGTAGCTGTAAAATTCAATTTTTAACATAAGCTCTTTATGATGTATTGAGTCATTTAAAAGAGAAAAAGACGGACTAGTTAACGGACAATAAATAAAAACAAGATCTATAATCTTCATTAAATCATTAAAAACGTGATGCATTTGAAATAGGTTTAAGGAAAAAACGTAAACTATAAATAACATTTTGGGATCTTTGTGACGTGATGACGTCTTATAAATAGATGACACGCTACACAGGCGAAATAATACTGTGGTTTTTTCAACCAAAATCGATCGCAAACGTATTCTGAGCACCAGGCGAACATAAAAAAAACAGGCAAATGCAAATTCCTAAAATAATTCCACACAAATTCAAAAAGTATTAGAAGAGAAAAAGAAATAGAAAATAGGCGGGGTTTTGTTAAAGTAGAAAGTAGATGTAGATAATGGGGTATATGTGTGTGGATTTAATGAAAGGGTTTATGCGTAATTTTTTTTGGTGATTCTGAGGGTCGGTGCACACTTGCGTCATTTTGACGCAGCGGCGACACTTTTGCGTCTAACATTACTCACAAATGACGCTGCGGCATCTCTCTATTTATTTGTGAGTACTGTTAGACGCTGCGGCGCCACCGCGTCAAGATGACGCAAGTGTGCACCGGGCCTCAATGGTGACAAAAATCGATCGCAAACGTATTCTGACCACCAGGCGAACATAAGATGTATGTATGTGTGTATGTATGTCGAGTATGTACTCCTAAACCACCCAACGGATTTTAATGAAATTTACAGGGTAAATATAGTTTTGTCCAGGGATACTTTCTGTGTGTTTGGTCCCGCTAGCATTATTTTCGCATTTCACATTAAAACATGTTTTTTTCTAGGGCGCAGTAACGCGCGTCGGGTACCGCTAGTTAAATATAAAACTGGTGCCGATTGGTAATAGGTTGTTAGTACAATAGTATTTTTGGTACTAGATTTGGTACTAGATTTAGTACTTAGTAGTAGATGTAGTACTACATTTTTTACGTGATAAGTGAAATTGTATATGGTGTGAGTTAAGGAGTTAGGCTTTATGTTGGTGTTGGTGCCATCAATGTTTTCTTATGGCGTTATCACGTAAAATTATCGTCCGTTAACCGACTTTACAACCAACTTTTTTTATATGGAAAGGAATCATCATTTTATCGTTTTCATACTATTTCCAAACAAAGTTTTGATAAATTATTATTATTATTTATTTATTAACAAGTACTTAAAAGTAACCTGGTAATTACAATATAAAAAAGAGCACTAGCTGCGAGGGCTATTAGCTCTGAACTGTTAAAAATAAAATCAAATTTATAATGAAGATTACATATGAGTTGATTTATTAATTCGATATTTTTTGAATTTGGATTTTTGAGGATATCATAGATAGATAAGTCTTTAGAAATAGATTTTAGTTTTTTCTTTGTTTCTGTACAATTTTTTAATAAGTGCTCCAAATTAAGTGTTACGTTGCAGAACGTGCATATCGGAGGTTTTTGTTTGGTGAGAAGATGTTCGTGCGTTATTGTAGTGTCGAAGCCTTAGTCGATAAAAATTGTTATTTTAGTTTTTTAAATACTAGGGTATCGGGGATGAGTTCTGCCGGCATTGATATTCTTGTAGTGGTGGTGGTATTGGCTCCAATCGGTTAATTGTTTATTTTTCAGGGAATTTCGTATGGAGTTGCTCAGGTCTCGTTTGGTAAAGATGTTAAAGTTGTATACGGGTGCATCCTTGGTAGACTTGGCGACATGGTCAGCTTCTTCGTTGCCGCGTTTACCAGTATGGCCAGGAACCCACATTAATTTGATGATTTGGCTTTTGATAAGATGATCTCTTATTTTGCATATAAGGTTATCATTGTTGTTTGGGTTGGCGATAGCATGGAGTACAGATATACTGTCGGAGCAGATAATGGTTTTTCTACGAAGCTTTGTTGCTGCTGTAATGGCTTGCAGAATACCAAATGCTTCGGCTGTGAAGACTGATGTAAAATCTGGTAGAATTCAAATGTTTAAAATATAACCGTCCTTTCGTGTTACTGCGAATGAAGTGTTTTCCTGAGTCTTCGAACCGGCTGTATATAAGAAATTACAATCTTCCTCTAGAAGTTTTGATTCGATGTCTGCGAACAGGGCTTGGTAAACAGAGTGATTGGTGTTATTTTTTTTATATTGCGCAAGTGTCATATCAATCGCTTTAGGGTTAACATGCCATGGAGGGAATGAAGGTTTGAAATTATATGGTCTTTTAATTGGCAGTTGAAGTTTGTTGGCTTTGATTAATACAAGTTTAATGGTCGATGGAATTCGTTTCACATCTTTTTGATTCATTGCCTGCGATATGTCCGCATCGATAAGTGAGTTTCTGGAGAAGACTAGTTTTGGAGTTAATTTCAATGTCAACTCATTAATTCGATTTTCTACAGTTGGAAGACCAGCTTCGGCGAGTAAGTTTTGTATCGGTGTAGTTGGAAAGGCGTTGAGGCATCTTCTTACTGCTTGATGGTATGGTGGTTTAATAAAACCAACAAAAGAAAAGATTAAAAATACATTTTGCATCCTCGGTAACAAATAGTAACGGGTCCGCCAAATAACTTTTTTTTTGAAAATGCTTCATCAACGTCGAGTGTAGCTTCGGCTGTGGCTGTGGCACGGCGCTACCGTCCTGTTGAAACCAAATGTTGCCAATATCCTCCTCTTCAATTTTTGTGAACAAAAATTCGTTCAACATGGCCCGATAACGATCGCCATTGACTGTAACGGCCACTCCTTGCTCATTTTCGAAAAATGGCCCAATTATGCCTCTGGACCAAAATCCGCACCAAACAGTGACTCGTTTTGGGTGTATCGGCTTTTCAATGTATGCGTGCGGGTTTTCTGTGCCCCAAATGCGACAATGTTGCTTGTTTACATACCCGCCAAGATCAAAATGAGCATCATCTGAAAAGATAATTTTTTTGGCAAAATCGGCATCTTCTCTAAGTCGATCGCAGGCAGTAATGTCGCAATATTTCCCAGCGTATACGCAACCTTATTCGTTCAGCGGAAGGATAAAACTAATTATCTGTAAAGTCAGACATGAGCTAAGTGTTACCATTCACGAAATAAGCAGTAGTTGAAAAAAAAAGTTAGATGGCGGACCCTTTATTTATAAATACGGCATTCAACTAGTATTTTCATCAGACGAAAAACTTAATACAAAGTAAGCATCAACGAAGGACAAAACAGAAACACTCAAAAAACAGGTACCTACGAAACCATATGCGATGATTGTGATCAAAAGTAGTATGGACAAACAAAAAGAAACATTGGAACGAGATATAACGAGCATCTAAACAACATAAAATTCAATGGACCTAACAAATCTGCGGTTGCATTACATATGCTTCAAAACGGACACAATGTAACAAAAGAAAACTTAAAATTAATCAAACATATAAATGAAGAAAGATATTTGGACGTGTACGAAAGCATTTATATGTATAAAAACAACAACATCATGATGAATACGATGTAGGCGCCGATAAGGTCATCTCTTTTTGCTGTTACGGGAAAGAAAAACTAAACAATTCTCTATTTTTTTCTTGTTTACATATTTAGTATACAAACTAATTCAATGTTGCTATCTGACTCTTAAAAACCTTATTATAATTTATTGTTTTCTTTGTTTTGTTAGTCAATAAAAATATTTGCTGAAGATGGCACGTAAAATGCCGAAAAGCATCCTAAATTGACGTTTGTTTTATTGTTTTTAGTTTTGAATTAATTTGTCTCTAATTTAAAACATTAATTATTTACAAACGGAATTAGTAATTATTATCCACAGAATTAGTAATTTCGATTGATGATTTTATTTTAATCAATAAAATTTGCTTTATAAGTTGATAGATCTTAAATTTACAGTATTATCTTTTAGAATGTAGCTGTAAAATTCAATTTTTAACATAAGCTCTTTATGATTATTGAGTCATTTAAAAGAGAAAAAGACGGACTAGTTAACGGACAATAAATAAAAACAAGATCTATAATCTTCATTAAATCATTAAAAACGTGATGCATTTGAAATAGGTTTAAGGAAAAAACGTAAACTATAAATAACATTTTGGGATCTTTGTGACGTGATGACGTCTTATAAATAGATGACACGCTACACAGGCGAAATAATACTGTGGTTTTTTCAACCAAAATCGATCGCAAACGTATTCTGAGCACCAGGCGAACATAAAAAAAACAGGCAAATGCAAATTCCTAAAATAATTCCACACAAATTCAAAAAGTATTAGAAGAGAAAAAGAAATAGAAAATAGGCGGGGTTTTGTTAAAGTAGAAAGTAGATGTAGATAATGGGGTATATGTGTGTGGATTTAATGAAAGGGTTTATGCGTAATTTTTTTTGGTGATTCTGAGGGTCGGTGCACACTTGCGTCATTTTGACGCAGCGGCGACACTTTTGCGTCTAACATTACTCACAAATGACGCTGCGGCATCTCTCTATTTATTTGTGAGTACTGTTAGACGCTGCGGCGCCACCGCGTCAAGATGACGCAAGTGTGCACCGGGCCTCAATGGTGACAAAAATCGATCGCAAACGTATTCTGACCACCAGGCGAACATAAGATGTATGTATGTGTGTATGTATGTCGAGTATGTACTCCTAAACCACCCAACGGATTTTAATGAAATTTACAGGGTAAATATAGTTTTGTCCAGGGATACTTTCTGTGTGTTTGGTCCCGCTAGCATTATTTTCGCATTTCACATTAAAACATGTTTTTTTCTAGGGCGCAGTAACGCGCGTCGGGTACCGCTAGTTAAATATAAAACTGGTGCCGATTGGTAATAGGTTGTTAGTACAATAGTATTTTTGGTACTAGATTTGGTACTAGATTTAGTACTTAGTAGTAGATGTAGTACTACATTTTTTACGTGATAAGTGAAATTGTATATGGTGTGAGTTAAGGAGTTAGGCTTTATGTTGGTGTTGGTGCCATCAATGTTTTCTTATGGCGTTATCACGTAAAATTATCGTCCGTTAACCGACTTTACAACCAACTTTTTTTATATGGAAAGGAATCATCATTTTATCGTTTTCATACTATTTCCAAACAAAGTTTTGATAAATTATTATTATTATTTATTTATTAACAAGTACTTAAAAGTAACCTGGTAATTACAATATAAAAAAGAGCACTAGCTGCGAGGGCTATTAGCTCTGAACTGTTAAAAATAAAATCAAATTTATAATGAAGATTACATATGAGTTGATTTATTAATTCGATATTTTTTGAATTTGGATTTTTGAGGATATCATAGATAGATAAGTCTTTAGAAATAGATTTTAGTTTTTTCTTTGTTTCTGTACAATTTTTTAATAAGTGCTCCAAATTAAGTGTTACGTTGCAGAACGTGCATATCGGAGGTTTTTGTTTGGTGAGAAGATGTTCGTGCGTTATTGTAGTGTCGAAGCCTTAGTCGATAAAAATTGTTATTTTAGTTTTTTAAATACTAGGGTATCGGGGATGAGTTCTGCCGGCATTGATATTCTTGTAGTGGTGGTGGTATTGGCTCCAATCGGTTAATTGTTTATTTTTCAGGGAATTTCGTATGGAGTTGCTCAGGTCTCGTTTGGTAAAGATGTTAAAGTTGTATACGGGTGCATCCTTGGTAGACTTGGCGACATGGTCAGCTTCTTCGTTGCCGCGTTTACCAGTATGGCCAGGAACCCACATTAATTTGATGATTTGGCTTTTGATAAGATGATCTCTTATTTTGCATATAAGGTTATCATTGTTGTTTGGGTTGGCGATAGCATGGAGTACAGATATACTGTCGGAGCAGATAATGGTTTTTCTACGAAGCTTTGTTGCTGCTGTAATGGCTTGCAGAATACCAAATGCTTCGGCTGTGAAGACTGATGTAAAATCTGGTAGAATTCAAATGTTTAAAATATAACCGTCCTTTCGTGTTACTGCGAATGAAGTGTTTTCCTGAGTCTTCGAACCGGCTGTATATAAGAAATTACAATCTTCCTCTAGAAGTTTTGATTCGATGTCTGCGAACAGGGCTTGGTAAACAGAGTGATTGGTGTTATTTTTTTTATATTGCGCAAGTGTCATATCAATCGCTTTAGGGTTAACATGCCATGGAGGGAATGAAGGTTTGAAATTATATGGTCTTTTAATTGGCAGTTGAAGTTTGTTGGCTTTGATTAATACAAGTTTAATGGTCGATGGAATTCGTTTCACATCTTTTTGATTCATTGCCTGCGATATGTCCGCATCGATAAGTGAGTTTCTGGAGAAGACTAGTTTTGGAGTTAATTTCAATGTCAACTCATTAATTCGATTTTCTACAGTTGGAAGACCAGCTTCGGCGAGTAAGTTTTGTATCGGTGTAGTTGGAAAGGCGTTGAGGCATCTTCTTACTGCTTGATGGTATGGTGGTTTAATAAAACCAACAAAAGAAAAGATTAAAAATACATTTTGCATCCTCGGTAACAAATAGTAACGGGTCCGCCAAATAACTTTTTTTTTGAAAATGCTTCATCAACGTTGAGTGTAGCTTCGGCTGTGGCTGTGGCACGGCGCTACCGTCCTGTTGAAACCAAATGTTGCCAATATCCTCCTCTTCAATTTTTGTGAACAAAAATTCGTTCAACATGGCCCGATAACGATCGCCATTGACTGTTACTTTTCTTAAATGAGCAAGGAGTGGCTCCTTGCTCATTTTCGAAAAATGGCCCAATTATGCCTCTGGACCAAAATCCGCACCAAACAGTGACTCATTTTGGGTGTATCGGCTTTTCAATGTATGCGTGCGGGTTTTCTGTGCCCCAAATGCGACAATGTTGCTTGTTTACATACCCGCCAAGATCAAAATGAGCTTCATCTGAAAAGATAATTTTTTTGGCAAAATCGGCATCTTCTCTAAGTCGATCGCAGGCAGTAATGTCGCAATATTTCCCAGCGTATACGCAACCATATTCGTTCAACGGAAGGATAAAACTAATTATCTGTAAAATCAGACATGAGCTACGTGTTACCATTCACGAAATAAGCAGTAGTTGAAAAAAAAAGTTAGATGGCGGACCCATTATTTATAAATACGGCATTCAACTAGTATTTTCATCAGACGAAAAACTTAATACAAAGTAAGCATCAACGAAGGACAAAACAGAAACACTCAAAAAACAGGTACCTACGAAACCATATGCGATGATTGTGATCAAAAGTAGTATGGACAAACAAAAATAAACATTGGAACGAGATATAACGAGCATCTAAACAACATAAAATTCAATGGACCTAACAAATCTGCGGTTGCATTACATATGCTTCAAAACGGACACAATGTAACAAAAGAAAACTTAAAATTAATCAAACATATAAATGAAGAAAGATATTTGGACGTGTACGAAAGCATTTATATGTATAAAAACAACAACATCATGATGAATACGATGTAGGCGCCGATAAGGTCATCTCTTTTTGCTGTTACGGGAAAGAAAAACTAAACAATTCTCTATTTTTTTCTCGTTTACATATTTAGTATACAAACTAATTCAATGTTGCTATCTGACTCTTAAAAACCTTATTATAATTTATTGTTTTCTTTGTTTTGTTAGTCAATAAAAATATTTGCTGAAGATGGCACGTAAAATGCCGAAAAGCATCCTAAATTGACGTTTGTTTTGATGTTTTTAGTTTTGAATTAATTTGTCTCTAATTTAAAACATTAATTATTTACAAACGGAAGAAATAAAGTGAAGTCAATAAGGCGTTTTGACTCTTTATTATATAAATATAATAAGACTTCACGGTGTTATCCACAGAATTAGTAATTTCGATTGATGATCTCTCCCAATTGCTGGATGCAATAGCCGACGTTCCGAAATTTTCAAAATAAATTCCCGGCTGAGAATTGAATGGTGATACATTGACTTAATTGCACACGACTATGGGTTGCAGGAACAGGAACACTTCTCTTCTTTGCAAGTGGGCTTGGCTCGTCATCTTGAATCTCACCGTCTTCTAGCTGCTTAGTTGATGTAGGTGATGTTGTTATGACTTTTGGTGCTCGCTGATCAGTATTGCTTTCTGGTTCATCCACCTGAATTGGTAGAGGGGCCAATCTGTGTATTGGTCTCCGCAAAATGTTGTTCGCTGTCTGAATTTCTGCGACTCTTACGATTCCATCTGCACCTGGATACGTCCGGATTACTCTTCCTAATGGCCATTTCATGACAGGACAGTTGTCTTCTTTAATTATAACCATTGCGTCTGGAAGTAGATTGTTGCATTTATGCTGCCATTTGTGCCTATGCTGTAGCTCATTAAGGTATTCCATATGCCAATATTTCCAAAAATCTTCTTTTATGCTTGTTATCATTCTAAGTTTTGCGGGAAGGTTGATTTTAAGTACGTCAGCTGTTTGTAAGTGGCTCGCCTACGAGAAAATGAACTGGGGTGAGTGCCGTAAGGTCATTGGGATCATTTGACATTGTTATAATTGGCCTGGAATTAAGGACTGCCTCGATTTCTATCATGACAGTTTCTAACTCTTCATACGTCAATGAGGCTGCTCCCAGACACTTATATAAAAGACCTTTTGCCGATTTTACGGCAGCTTCCCATAGGCCTCCGAAATGAGGTGTTCTAGGAGAAATTAAATGAAACTCGATTCCTCTTGATGAGAAAGTATTTTGGATTTTCTCTTGTTCTCCGTGAGTATGTATGTGTCCTATCAACTCCTGTAGTTGGTTGTTGGCACCAACGAAATTGGTGGCGTTATCACAATTGACAATTGCCTCCGATAAATCTTTTTATGGCGGCGATGAAACCATTGGAGGATAGGTCCGTTACTAGTTCGAGATGAACAGCCTTTGTAGAGAAACAACAAAACACAGCTATGTAAGTTTTCTGTGGATGTTTTCCTCTTACTTTATAGTGTATAGGGCCGCAGAAGTCTACCCCGGAATTGATGAAGGGGCGAGCTGACTGTAATCTATGAGATGGCAAATTTCCCATTATTTGGGCTAACAGTTTTGGTTTTGCTTTTGTACATCTGACGCATTCTTGAACGACTGATCTGGCGATAGCTTTTCCCTTGTGGGGCAAAATTTTTGCTTCATTATTGCTAATAATGCTTGGGGCATATAGCATCGATACATTTTTTCGATGTCAGCAGTAAAAACGTATCGATGAAGCCGAAAAAGGGTTGTGAATAGTTCATCCTGAATGGTTGGCCCAGTTGACAGTAAATCGTTTAGATAAATATTGACTGTAGTTTTTGCAGAAGCATCGAAGACCACTCGCAACTTTGTTGTCGTGCTATCCGGTTTGAGAACGCAATGATGGGGTAGGAAATGCTGAGTTCCATGAATTTTATTAATGCCAATCTTTTCCATGTGGCCAAGCTGGATGTATTCTGCCATGAAGCTTGAATATTTTTCTTTTCTTTTACTTTTCATTTTTTTTTGTAAGTCTTTTTTCAAGAGAATAGAATCTTTGAAGAGCAAGACTTTGATGCTCCCAAGACATGTTTATCGGCTTTGAATGGAAGTCGGACCACAAACCGTCCTTCCAGATTTCTGGTTGTATTCTCGGCGAAATGTTTTTCGCATTTTAATTCTTCCTGTGTGAAAGATTCCTTTGTTGTCTGGACTTCTTCTACCTTCCAGAATTTTTCAATATTTTCTTCAATGGAGATATTACAAGTGGATATGTGTTAAACTGTGCCTTCCAATATACCTTGAACTATCCACCCAAGATGCGTGTTTAGTAAGATTGGCAATCCTTTTCCTAGCTGAATCTTTCCTACCGTGAGCAATTGATGGTACAGTTCTGCTCCAAGTAAGATGTCGATTTGTCCAGGTTCGTTGAAGTGCGGATCTGCCAGTTTTAAGTCAGTTGGAATTACCCAGGAAGCAATGTTAATTGTCCGAGTTGGCTGGCTGGGAGTAATTTGTCTTAGAACAAAAGCTTCCAAATTGACTGTGAAGTCAGATGTTCTTGAACTTAATTTAAGATTAACACGTTTGCTTGCTTGCTTGGTTCCCTCTCCAATTCCCAGGATTCGCATTGTTTCAGTGAATTCAGGAATGTTTAGTTTTCTTGACAGCTTTTCTGTTATGAAATTGAGCTGAGAGCCCGAGTCAAGCAACGCTCGGCAGTTCATGATGTTTCCTTCACAATCTTCAATGCTTATTAAAACAGTGCTGAGAAATGCATAGCCTTTATCCTTTGGAACTAATGCTGCAGCGGAGGTGATTGGATGGGTCACTGTTGCGATGGATGTTTTCGGTCCCTCTTTCTTGTTTATATGTAAGAGGGTGTTGTGCTTGTCACCACATTTAACGCAGCTTCGCGCTGAACACTGGGATGAAAAGTGCCCAGAGTTGAAGCAATTAACGCAGAGACCAAATGTTTGAACCGTTGAAAGTCGGCCTTCTGGATGAAGTCGTAGGAACCTTGAGCATGCAAATAGTTTGTGATTTTTGCTATTGCAGTAAGGGCAGATTGGTTTGGTGGTTTTGCTTCCTGCCATTGACATAAAAGATCTTGCAGCAGGTCTTCGCCATGGTTCTTCCAAATTACGTCCTTTGCTTCCAAGTGTCTCTAATGATTGAAAACGAACCTCTAAGAAGGCTAGAAAATCAATCAGGGATGGTAATTCCTTTGGCTGTTGAAGGGACTGTTCCCATAGTGTCAAGGTAGCTCTATCGAGTTTTTTGAGAAGAATACTCAATAGCAACGGATCCTGCTGGTGTCAATCTGAAGGCCTTTTAAACTTAACAAACATTCCTGTGTAGTGTCATGCATTGTTTTTATGGCGTTTGAACCTTCATTGTGTATAAAAGGTTGTGCCAGCAATTTATTTATTTGAGCTGTCACCAGCAATCGAGGATTTTCGTATCTGTCCGTTATCACTTTCCAAGCAGCACTGTAATTGCTGTCAGACGTAGTAAAGTGTCTGATAAGTTTTTCTGCTTCGCCTGATAGTGTCGTCTTCAAGTAAAATAGCTTTTGGGAATCGGCTATTTGTTGCTTGTGTACGAGTTCAGTAAACAAGTCTTTATATTGTTTCCATTTAACATAGTCCGCATCAAATCTAGGCAGAGTTATTTTTGGTAGATTAATAGCTGTCTTGGGTATACCGGCTGCTGGTTGCGCTGCATATATTGTCGGCTGATTCAAACTTGCGACTTCTTCCAATTTGGTTGTTAGTTGGATGATATAATTCTGAACTTCATCCTCCAACTGAAAGTACTCCTCTAGGTGGTATCCAAGCTCAGTGGGGTCTTCAGATAGCTCGTACACTAACCGATGGGCTTCTTCTACTTCCTCCCAATACTTGTGCAATGTGGTAATTTTTAAATTGCAGTAGGTTTGAGTCCATGTTTCCGAACTCACATTTGTCAAATTTAACAATAATCGCAGCAATGATTTCACCGTTGCTTTTTGTCTACGTCGTACGCGGACAAGCTCCAGGTCTGGTTCTGAGTTGATGACGTCAGATGTGGATTTTTGTATTTTAGGCTTGGTGCCTATGGGCTGTTTTGTGCCACAGACTGCTCCTTCGGAATCGTCTAATTCCTCGGGCAGAATTGTTTGAAGAATCTGCTTAATCTCGTTGTACATACTCTTGATTTTTTTCATATGTATTTGCTTGCACATATGGAGTGTCTGGCTTAACGAAACCTTTGATGTTTTCGTGGTTAGTATGGAATTCTAACCACAGCGTTTCCAACGCCTGCAACCTTTTTTGTTGGTATTCTATTGTTCTTCGGTCGGGACCGTCCTTTTTGATGTTCGTCTTAAGCCTCAGCAGATCGTCTGATATAGCCTTCTGCCTAGTCACGATGGTGAATACCTTTAATTCGTCCATTGAAGTTATGGAACTAGTTGTCCTGATGTTGGAAACAAAAAATGGAATTTTACACGTATGTTTAATGTGTGAGGTACCAGTGTTTTGAAGCCTTGGTAACGCTTTGTGCGACTAAACAATGTAGGTTTGTTTATGAACCAGTATGAAGGCCCTGGTATTGCACTGAAGACGCGGTGGCTTATGATTGCTCTGACGTGATCACAATCACGTCGGGGTCACCACAATGGTACGAATTTGGTCGTACTTTGTCGACCACAGTGTTTCACTATGACAACAGGAGATAGTTCAGGCGAAATACCAGAATAACTCCATGTATCGAAGATGATTTAATTCAAAAATATCGCCTCTTACCGCTGGTGGGGGAAAGCAATAATTTAAATTAAACCTGAAGAACAATCAATAAGCCAAACGTTTGAACTGTGTATGTTGTTTATTTTATTTCTTACAATACTATTTAAACAGAAGAAGTAAGTAAGTAACCTAGGATTGTTAATAGCGAAATTGGGAAATGTAAGAATAGTAAAGTCACCTCAATTACCAATTTAGGTCACCAAAAGTAACCTAGCATTCAATAGCAAAGTAATACAGTGAAGCTGTTTAAGACATACATGAAAACATACAGTGAAGCTGCATGTTGGCTATGAATTTATGCATTATGTTTTAAAAATGATTTCTGGGAAGTGGCCGCAGTGGCTGGCTCGAATAAATTCCAGCCGAGGGCCAATTTTGTGAAAATCGGGATCGGTGGCCATCTTTTGATGGTCGTTCGGCTTCAATTCTTGCACGAGTTGGATTTTGTAAGCCTCCAAACCAAGATCCTTCCGCAAAATCTTCCATAAAGTGGATGGGCACATCTCTAATTGTTGCGCGCGATGGCGGATGGACTCATTCGGGTCTTCTTCGATACTCCGCTCCACCAAAACGAACCATTATTTTGGTAATAAATTTGCAAACTTGTTCAGAAGTAAGCCTATTCACTATGAAATGGCAAACCAAACTAAGCATAAATCAAGTGACAGCTGTTAAAAAGACCAACTCCGAAAGAAGTATTGCCAGATTGAAAACCACACGTCTATTAAAATTAAAAATAAATATTTTTTTTTTAGAAAATTCTTTAATTTTCTTAATTAGTTTAAAAGTTTTCTCGAAAAATCTAATTTGAAAACTAAATGTCTATTGAGGAAAAAAAATATTGAAAATCGTTCGACCAGTTTTTTTAAAAAGTCGTTCTTTTTTGAAAAACTTTTCAAAAAATTATTTTAAATTTTTTTCAGTATGTCATTATAGGAAATCTGTAGTTTTCATCTGGGAAAATTATCTAAAAAAATTCAATCAACCCATTTTCAAAATATTTCGAAATCCAATTTTTTTTTAGAAAATTTAAAAAAATCGAAAAAAAAAGTTTTTGAAAATTGTGAAATGCAATATTAATTGAATTATAAATGACTTTCTGCGTGCAAATTTTTTTTTTTTAAATCGGGATAATAGTTTACGATAAATCATAAATCATATCATATCATATCATATCATCATAAATCATAGATACCGTTATTTTTCGATCTAGAGCAAAAATGAAAAACACCCCCCGAGATACTACCTAATAAATACTAAATACCAAGTTTGAAGAAAATCAGCCCATCCGTTTATGCTGTAGAGGCGCGAACAGACAGACAGACAGACGCATAACTTGCATTATAGTTCCTATAATCGCAAGTAAAAAAAAGACGAAAACCAACATTAAAAATAAGGAAGAGATTATTGAAAAAAAAAGTTTTTTTGAAAGAAGATAAGATGCAAACAAAAAATGGACATTGTAACGCTGTGCATTAACACAACCAACGTGTGCAGAGAGTAAGAAATCAAGAAAAAGAAGACCACAGTAGCGGCCACAAATATTTATAAAAATATTTTTTTTCCTTTTTAAATTTTTAAATTTTTAAAT
The DNA here is from genome assembly GCA_963971375.1 of Platycheirus rosarum. Taxonomy (NCBI): domain Eukaryota; kingdom Metazoa; phylum Arthropoda; class Insecta; order Diptera; family Syrphidae; genus Platycheirus; species Platycheirus rosarum. Next base: position 176,237 of record CAXARV010000057.1, read on the forward strand.
TTTAAATTTAAATAAAATTTTATATTCAGTTATTTGGAAGTAATTAATTTTTAAATAATTACTTTTTGTAATATTATTGAACAACGTTTATTGGATACAATTTTAAAAAGAGTTTACAGGCAGAAAGAACAGGACGATGGACGTACAAACTATTAAAACAATGACGGTCGAAGAACTGAAAAGACAGTTGAGGGACTTAGGACCGACATTGACGGGGAACAAGAAGGAATTGGTACTACGACTCATGACATATCACAACATTGAGGTTAACGAAGATTCTGGGGACGAATTCTTTGGCGATGCTGTCGGCGGTGGTAGGGGCGCACTCCGGCAGGAAGTGAGCTTAGGGCAGTCACGATTTTGCCACCAAGTAACTTTGGGTTTAGGGATTTGGAGGATGCCATTCCTCCTTTTTTCGGGTGAGGCTGTTCAAAATGTTGAAGATGAATCGCGCAATTTGAGGACATCTGTGCGATTTTAGGATTCGATGGTCTGCATAGATTAATTTTCGCAAAAACTCATTACAGGGGCTGCAAGACTTTTCATTCAAAGTGAGCGTGACCTTAGAGACTGGGTATCACTAAAAGCCGCTTTAATTACTGACTTTCAGGTGAAAGTTAGTTCAGCGGAAGTTCATCGGCGCTTGAAGGGTCGTCGCAAGTTACCAAACGAGACCAATCGGGAATACTTATACAACCTGATGGAAATAAGTAAGCCGATTAAGATGGACGATGCATAGGTTATTGATTATTTCATCGCGGGTCTGAAAGACGATAAAATAAGCAAAGTCGTGTTGTACGAGGCAACTACTATTGACGATTTAAAAGCGAAAATACAAATATACGAGCGCATTAAACAACAATCTGCAGCCGACATGGTTCAGCGATTCCCTGTTGCGACTTCGGTGAAGCGGGAAGCATCATCTTCAGCCAAACCTGAAGAAGCAAAAAAGTGCTTTAAGTGCGGAGAACTTAACCATGTAGCCAGAACGTCCCCCAAAGGATACAAGTGCTTTAGATGTGATGCACTCAGACATAGGTCTTTTGAATGCAAAAGGCCAGAAATCACCAAACTAGAAAAGAAATTTAATTCTGACTTCGGTAGCAAATCAGGACATCTGATGAAAGATGTGACGCTGATGGGTGTTGAGGTGACTGCGCTAGTTGACACAGGATGCGACTTGTCATTGTTAAAGCATGAGGCTAAAGTTTTTTTAAAAATTGATATTTAGTGGATTTTTAGTAAAATTTTTTCTGTGGCTTTTTGTGTGAATAATATGGATTAAGTTTTCAAAGGGGCAATTTGTATCAGGCTTTCCATAGCGTTGACTACAATGAGGAAGTAAATAAACACGTCGACTTTCCGAACTTACCATATTTTTTTAGCACGATTTTGATTTTTTGTATGTTTTCGGTTGTCAAAAACAATTTTTAATTTATCAAATGAAGGACAGTTGAAAATGCAAGACAATACGACAAATAAAACACAACTTATGGCGAGCACGCCATGTTCACCCGAGACCCGACCACTTCGAAATTGCAAGTTGCAATCCACAGGGTCGGTGATTCTAATAACATCAAAGCCCACGGTTCGGTTAGTTACATTATGAAATAACCGTATTAAAAAAAGTCGCAAGAAAACTTCACTTCATGTTCACATTGGAACATATGTACATATGTAGGTCTAGATGAGAAAATGTAGATCGCTGGCATGAGATGCATTATGTGGAAAGCGAGTATAAAAATTCTACTACAGTCAATCTTCTTTATAACGAACTTCCTTATAACAAAATTCTCTCTATAGTGAATCAAATTTCATTTACGATCCCCTTAAAAAATATAACATAATATAAATTAAATCATAACGAAACTCTCCCATAGCAAATTCTCTTTATAAATAACATTTTTTTTTTGCCCCGAAGACCAAATTGTTTCTTTATAACGAAATGTGAAATTTTAAATTTTAAATTTAAAAGCAAAGCTTTCTACGATTCCTTTTTGAATTTTAAAAGGGAATCAACCTATGTTCTGTAACTATCGCATCGAAATAATTTGTTGAGAAACGTTAAAAATTAAAACAAAACTCGCTCATTCACAAAGTTCTTTAACGTTGACAGGCGATCATTTTATCCCCGTGTTATTTAGAATATCCCACAATTAATTGTGCTTTAAGCTTGTCTTAGGCACAAACCAACAAAAAAGGAAGGTGTCCACGATCTAAAAATAAAAGGCACGACTGGGTCGCACGTATTTGCTCCTATGTGCTAATCGTTAAAAAAACACATAAATATATAGAATTGTTAGCTTTTGCAGTTTTTTAGAGTATTATCTATCTACTTGTTGTTTGCTATTTATAATATAATTTGCTAATAGAAAGATATAAAGGACTTTTTTTCAGTTTAATTTTCATTTTGGTATGGAAAAATTTGAACAACTGGCATAAAGATTCGTGGGAATCAGCAGGGACCTATATAGGTCCCAATAACAATAATTTACTCTTTGAAATCAAATTAATTAAAATAGCTTAATTATGTTTGATGGATCGATAAACGTATGGTGTGGGTTGGTATTAATGGAATTTATTAAGGATATTAGGTACCTATAATAAGGTTGGAAGAAAGGTAGGTACTTAAATTAAGATACACATTCCAACTACTGCTAAGCGAGTGGGTATAGACAATATTAAAAGTTAACACAGTGGTTTTGTTTATTTATAGGCAGGTGTAAAATTTTGTTTTCTTGTTTGAAATTTTTGCATTCAGTAGTAATCGAATAGCTTTTTATTTGTTAGTTGTTTTGGTGTGTTTATCATAGGCTTCCTTATTTATTCTGTGTGATTTTATGATGATGAAATGCTTAAAAATACGTAGGTATGTATGTAGGTTTACACCTACTTTTATTTGACTAATGGCTAGGGCTTAGCCGAGCAATACGAAATAAAATTTTGGGGAAAATATTAAACAAATAAAATTTGTATGAAATAAAAAAAACACTATTCATAACGTTTTTTGGAAAAAATGTTGTAAGCCATCTTATTTCTGTTGCTGTTTTCTATTTTATGAATTTTTCATTTCAAAATCGTTCGACCAGTTTTTTTCGAGTGTTTTTTTTTTTTGAAAAACTTTTCGAAAACATATTTGAATTTTTTTTTGAGTAGGTCAATTTAAAGAAATCTATAGTTTATACTAAGAGAAAATTAAAAAAAAAATCTATAGACGTGTTTTCAAAAAATTCAAAAAACAAAATAATTTTTTTAAAAAATTATTAAAAATTAAAAAAAAAATGTTTTTGAAAATTTTAATAAGCAACATTTTTTTAAATCATAAAAAACTACATATTTTGAAAATTTCATCAAAATCCGTCAAATAATTAACGAGAGTCTGATTTAAAAAAAAACCGGTCATATGGGAGGTACCGTTATAAAACCTTTTCTGAAAAATCCATTAAAACTAAAAGATAGATTTTGCATAGAAAACACCATTCAGAAAGTTTTATCAAAATCGTAGGAGCCGTTTTCGAGAAAAATAAGTTTTTCATTAAAAGTTATATGGCAGGTAGTTTTGGAGCTAGAATGCCAATCGAAAAACAATCGGGTAGAGTACTTTAAAAATACTATATAGCAAGTTTGAATCAAATCAACCCAACCGTTTAGGCTGTAGGAATCGATACGGACAGAATTTCCGGACCCACTTTTTTTGACTTCTCTATCATCGTAATGTCATGTTTGATTGTTAGATTTTTTTTTTACGAATGCATAACTTGCCTTATAGTCCCTATTAATAAACAAGAGGCAAAATACCAAAGATGTCGCACACTTCTATGGATGAATTTCAAAAGTGTCAGTTAGGTTTTACCGGTAAATGCGACTTTTTGAATTTTTAAAAACAGGTGTCGCGAGCTTCTGTGTCAACATTTTAAGTAGTTATTATTTTTTCCTAAAGTGGGTTCAGGAGAGCTAGCATCGCATTCTCAATTTTCGCGACATTTTTTTGACAATTGTTGTATCAAACTGACATTAGACTAGCAGTCCATATATAATACGTCCATGGGTACTACAATGCATTCGTGCAGATTAAAAATGTTGAGTTAACAATCAAACATGACTTTACGATCATAGAAAAACATTTTAGTTAATGGCAAAATTCTGTCTGTTGGGACAATCGTCTTCAAATTTGGAACTTAATGTTATTTTTACATTCTACGGAAGACTCTTTTTCAATTTTTTTGTAGGTCAAAAATAAATGGTACCTGTCATAAAACCGTTATGTAAAAGCTTATTTTTCTCAAAAGCAGCTCCAAGAATTTTTATGAAAAAATTCAGTGTACTATTGTAGGTAAGCATTATATTTTCGTTAAAAAATATGTAAGATTGTTGTTTTAAAAATGGTACCTCCCATAACACCGTTTTTTTTGTATATGACTTTCTTGAGAAATGGTTCGATTACAACCAGCATTGATATTCAGGAAGATGTAGGTAGCCAAAGTAATTTTGCAATAAAATATTTTCGAAACAATTTTTTTGTATTTTATTTATTAAATTCAAACTTCTTCACATTTTTTAGCAAATTTAATGGCGTTTAAACCTTTCTGCTGAAAACTATTTTACGTATCCGTTTTTCGAACAATAAAAAGTCACAAAAATCAAATAAAAATAAATACATCTTCCGAAATCGCATTTGTTTGTGGTATCCTTAATCTACGCCGTTAGTTACACATTTAATTTCGGGGCTTTTCCGCCTCCGCCAATAAAAGTGCCACAAACATACATATGTTTACATAAATATGTATGTACATATTTCTTAAATTTAATAAACTTTTAAACTTTAAACTAACAGACAACGACCCAACACGAAAACGGAAAATCAATTATTTTTAATTTCAATCTGACATTCAAGTTGTAGTTTGTTTTTTGATTGACATTTGAACTTATCGCCTTCCAATGGAAGTTCCAGTCGAAATATGATAGTTATCACATCGGCTTACTGAAACCCTAATTCTTCTAGACGCGATAAGAGTTAATGCATCGTTTCAATTTTTAACAATGCGAAAAGTTATCGCTTAAGTTACAGATCAAAGTTTAGACTTTAGAGTTTGTATTTTCAGTAGTAGATATAACTACGTGATACGTTCATTCAAAAATGTCGAAGCGCAAGTTAAAGTTAAAAAAAGGAAAAGAAAAATAAAAGATTTTGCAGAAAAATTGGGTGTTTTCTCTAATATATTGTCGACAATTTTATAAAATTAAGTTACAATTTTCAAGTTTGCCGAAGCAAGTTCAAACACAAATCAAAAGAAACTAAGTAAGAACAACAATATACGGTCACGTAGACAAAGCTACGTTAAAATGGATGTAATTACACAGGAAAAAGAGTTTACCACTCTCGGGCTCTATAATCAAAGAAAAAGGCAAATATTTGTCTGAATCTCTGAATCTTTGGTTAAACAAAATTTTGGAGAGAAGAGGTAAATGCCGGCTGAATAAATTTAAAACACAGTAAGCTGGTAAGTTACTAAGTTATGATAAAAAAAATTAAATTAAATTAAATTTGAATATGATAAAGTACAAAGAATATTCTTGATTTTACTAAAGTATAAAAGTATTCTGATTCTTTACCAACTTAACTATTGGCGTACTTTCTTAACAGTCCAGTTAAGAATGAACTCCAGAAGAACAGATTCTCTCTTTTATACTATTTTCACTGACATATTTCATAATAATATTATATTCAATGATTTCCTGAGTACAAACAATTTGTCCGGTTATTTAGTACTACAGTACAACACGGCCATCCTGCAATTTTCATCGTTCTCGATGAATATTATTGAAATCTTTTACCAATAAATGTTTGTAGCTCAGAGACAATCTTCAGCATGTCGACTTTAATTTAAAACAAAATAATAAACATTTTCGATCTCAGGCAAAAACTTGTCTTCTATCGTAATTGTATACCAATATCATCAATAAATTGTAGCTCAGAGGCATTTTCGCTTGTCTACAACTTACCATCCCATCAACAATATTAATTAGGGCTCGCAAGCCTGTACCAATCATAATTTGTTTGATCTTAAGCAAAGACCCAGCTTACACACAGATTTTCACTCTTTAACATACCATAGGAAAACATTTGATGTAGAAAGCATGCTTAGGTCAATACTCGTATATACCTTAACAAACACTAGATTTTCTTAAATTTTCATTTGGTTAAAATTGAAAATGAGTTTATTTGAATATATATTTTTTTTAACATAACATAAGATCCAAATTAATCAAACAGGTAACTTACATTACTGAATACTATTTTTCATCTTCCAAAATTGGTTGTATAGCTTCCCTTGCAGCGATTATAACAGTCTTAGAATTGTTTTTCTTAAGTTTGTACCGGTTGTTTGGCAATAAGCCTATAACTTCAAATGGTCCTCTGTAATGTACATCGAGTTTAGATTTGCGTATTTGATTACTTTTGTAGTTTTTAATAGATTTAATACTACACCCAGGAGCAATTGTATGATGCTCAATTCCGTATGTTTTACAAAGATCTTGAAAATGTTCACTTGTGAAGTTCGTTCCTTTGTCATTGATAATTTTAAGCGGAACTCCAAACAGCATTACAAAGTTGTTCAAATGTTGAGTGGCCTCTTTGCTTGTAAAGTCTTACAATAATCAAAATGTAACGGCTCTCTTCTTTGTCTTTTCCATGAAACGGACCCATACAATCCATATGAATAGTGTGAAAAGGTAACGGTTTTTTTTCAATAGGATGTTAATCACACTGTTTTATATCTGAAGGCCTCTTTGCCACCAAGCATATAAGACATTATTCCACAAATTTGCGTACGTTTGTTGTTATTTTTGGCATCCAAGTGTTCCTTCATCTTGGATAAACAATTTTCCCATCAAAGATAAACTGCAATTTCGCGGTACAAATAGTTTATTACTTTCACCTTAAATTTTTCGATATAATAATCCATTTTGTATGACGAATTGTGAAGTAGTATCCAAATCTTCTCCTTGATTTTTTTCAATTATTTCATTGGATTCAGAGTCAGAGTTTTGTTTTATATTAAGCCAATTTTTAGATAAGCTGTTAAGCTGGTAACAAGTTTTCTGTGGCGGGTTGCCACTGAAATAATCGGCATGCTGTATAGTTTTTCCTTTTCGATAAATAATGTTGAACTCGAAATCTTGTAAGTAGATCCACTATCTAGCAACCCGGGGTCCTTCTTTTCTTTAGTCGCTTTCAATGCATTACAGTCGGTTACAATAGTGAACTGAATTCCCAGTAAGTAATTGCGAAAGTTTTTAACTGCATTAACTCATAACTGATATTTTTCTTCATAGGGTTTCGTGCTTTGACTAAAGTAAGCCACCACATGTAACTGTCCATTTATTTTTTGAAAGAGAATAGCTCCATAACCCAAGGCATTAGCATCGGTGTGCAATTCTGTAGGTCGGTTTTAATCAACAAGCACTAGTACTGGACGGTTAGTCAATTGCTTGATTATATATTGCCGGGCTTCTTCACACTCAATCGTCCAATTAAATTTGACGTCAGTTTTTGTTAATGCAGTTATGCACCTGGTTTTAGCTGCAAGCTAGGAACAAACATTCGGAAGTAACTAGATAATCCCATTAACTGTCGCACTTGTTTCACGTTGTTTGGAATATTTGCTTAAACAAGAGCCTGTATTTTCGACTTTCCAGGTCTTATCCCTTCAGCTGAAACTTCTCGCCCAAGATACTCAATTTCGGCTTGTTAAAATTTGCAGTTCTCGATGTTCAGGGAAAATCCATCTTCATTATTATTATTATTATTATTATTTATTAACATACAATTTCAAAATTACATGCTAATAGAAAGAAAGAGCGCTAGCTGCAAAGGCTTTCCACTCAAAGAAAAATGTATTTGTTTAGATAACTAATTTATGAATATTAAGGTATTTTTCGATTTTTAAAATGTTTTCGATACTAATAGTGTTTAAAAATGAATAGATATTTTGATTATAAGGCAAAATGGTATTGATTTGTTGAGAGATACTGCATGCTGCAAGGCCGAGTAAATGTGAGGTATTAATGATGTTGTTACAGACTGGACACAAAGGTGGGTCCTCTTTCCTTAAGATGTGCTGATGGGTTGAGGTAGTGTGACCTAACCGAAGTCGGATGAATTTTGATGTTGTTGCTCTGGATAAAGATGGTGGGTAGATGGGGGTATGAAGATCGGTATTAATTTTAGAATAGTGATTTTCGTAGCCACTCCATTTTAGGATTTTATTCTTTTTAATGATTTGTTCGATGTATCTTTGAAGATCTTTTTTCGAAAATATGTCGAAAGTGAAGACAGGTAGTCTATTGCAAGACTTTGCGGCTTTGTCAGCGTATTCGTTGCCCGGTATGCCAATATGGCTAGGCACCCACATAAGTTTTAGTTTATTTGGGTTCCTTATAAGAAGGTCACGTATGTTGTTTATTATCTTGCTATTGTGGTTTGCGTTGGATATGGCACGGAGAACTGAGAGGCTGTCGGTGCATATCACTAATTTGTAGCTTGATAGTGAAATCGTTTTAGCAGCTTCTTGGATGGCTAATGCTTCAGCAGTAAAAATTGATGAGAACTCCCATAATATCCCTGCCCTCAGTAAAGTGCCATTTGCATCGGTTACCGCAAAGGAAGTGTTATAAGCGGATTTCGACCCATCTGTGAACAAAGGAGTCCAACCTTCATGTTTAAGATTTCCTATTATTTCTGCAAAGTTAGAATAATATACTATTCTGTTGGTGTTGTCTTTATTGTACTCTGCAAGGTTTAGCTGCAAAGAATTTTGGCTTATTTTCCAGGGTGGAAGGTTTGGAGTGTAGCCTTTAACTCGTTTGAGTTAAGTTCTTTTGCCTTAGATAAGGCTTTGTTGATTGTGGATGGAAGACGTCTTTGCATTTTTGAGCAGCAAGTTGCATCAATGTCACTGTCAATGATCGAGTCTTTGGAAAAGACAAGTTTAGCGATGATTTTTAATAAACTTTCGGATTGGCGCTGTTCCAATGTGGGAAGACCAGCTTCCGCCATGATGTTTTCAATTCTTGTTGTGCGGTAGGCATTTATGCTTCTTCTGGCCGATTGGTGATATGTAGATTTGAGAAGATTTAAAGTAGTGCTTGGACATTTACCATAAATATAAAGACCATAATCTATTTTACTTAAAACTAAAGATTTAGTTATATTACATAAGGTGTTAACATGAATATTAAGTTTTTTATTGGATAAGTAGCTAATTATGTTGCTTCTTGCGGCTAGGCTCTTTTTCAGGTTTATACAATGTGGCTTCCAATTAAATTTATGGTTAAATCTTAATCCTAAAATGTCTAGGTTTTCTACATTTTCTATATTTACATTATTTATAGCTAATTCAATTTTAGGACAAGACAATTTTTTACAAATATGTAAGAGTTTACATTTATTGAGAGAGAGTTTAGCTCCAGAGTTATCACACCAATTTACAATGTCTTTTACAGCTTTTGAAAAATTAATTTTTGTTATCTCTAAATCATTGTGTTTACATAAAATGAAGACGTCATCAGCGTAGATACTATGGTCTAAAATACGATATTTGTCAATAATGGCACTAATGTCGTTAAAAGCAATCAAGAATAACACCACCGACAAAGGTGATCCTTGTGGTATGCCATTATTAAGAGGTTGTATAGAAGAAAAGGAGTTGTTAACTTTCACAGATATTTTCCTGTTCAACAGGAATGATTTGATAAATCCGTAGGTTTTAGGACCAACACCCCAAGTAAGGAGTTTGTTTAATATGAAGTGAATCCCTATTCTGTCAAAAGCTTTCATGAAGTCCAGGTTGAGTATCGATACGTGATTGCGTGAAGACAAGGCATTGGATACGTAATGGTCGATATGTAGCAAGGCGTCTGAACAGCCTCTATTGGGTTTGAAGGCAACTTGGTTTGCACTGATTAACTTTTTATTTTCTAGGAACCAAAAAAGGCGTTTTGCAACAATTTTTTCCAAAACTTTGGACATGCACGGGATGAGGGAAATTGGACGGTATCCGTCTATAGAGTCTATTGGTTTGTTTGGTTTTGGCAGTGGGATGATATAAGCAGTTTTCCAAGTTTGTGGGATGATGCCGGTGTTAAATATCTCGTTGTAAAGTGTAAGAAGTCTAGATTTTACATTGGAGGGGAGATTTTTAATCATAGGATAGGATACGCGGTCTCTACTTGGTGTTTTGCCTTTCAACATGCTTAAACAACATTCCAATTCAATATGTGTTATACTACCTTCAATTTGTCCCGCTAAAGAAGTAACAGAAATGTCAGGTGGTGTATTGGAAAGGCTGTTTGCTTTCAAAAACCTGAAGGATGCTGAGAAGTTGTTGTCGTCTGAGAGGTTTGACCAAGAGAAAGCGAAGAAATTACTTATGTCTGAAGTCGAAGACAGAGTACCCGTGGGTGTTACTAGACATCTTATTGGACGAGGGACATAGTTGCCAGTGAGGCACCGAATATTATGCCACATTTTGGCGACGGAAGAGTTTGGATTAATTGTTGATGTAAATTCTTCCAGTGATTTAGCTTTGCTTATTTTCATTTCTTTTCTAAATAAAGCGTTTGATTTTTTATAAGCTATAAGGTTAGGAATTAGAGGGCGCTTTTTAAAAAGTCTCCAAAGTCTCATTTTTCTATCTCTCAGTTCCTTGAGAACAGGATTCCACCAGGGAACCGTTCTGGTGGTGGGTGTGTGACCATTTTGCGGAATTGAAATGTTGGCTGCGTAACGAATTGATTTTTGTAAAATCGCGGCTTCTTTGTTTATATTTGAAGATGGGGGTTTTTTATCTAAGTACTTTTTGGTTATAGCTTGGTAACGGTCCCAATCAGCCAAGTCGATTTTGAACTTTGGGTTTGGATAAAATTTGGACTTGTTTGGGCTAGTTTGTAGCTGGATTATAATAGGAAAGTGGTCACTATTATGTAGGTCTTCTAAGACGTTCCATAACGTTAATGGAAAAAGGGTGGGTGAGCAGCATGATATGTCGATATGTGTAAAAGTGTTGTGTGTTGAAAAGTGTGTTGGCGATCCGTCGTTTAGAAGCATTAGATCCGAATAAAATAAGAATTCTTCGATAATATTGCCCCGGTGGTTCGAAACGGGTGAGCCCCAAAGAACGCTCCACGAGTTAACATCACCACATAAAAGGATAGGTGTTTGTATCTGTTGTATAATGTTTGCAAGATCAGATTGAGAAAAAGTTTGTTTGGGTAATATGTAAAAAGAGACGATAGTAAATTTAATCGCCAAATTAACTTGTACAGCAAGTGTTAAAATGTTTGAGTTGATATTGATTTGCACATGGGGTATGTTCTTTTTGATAAGAAGAGCTATGCCTTGTTTTCCGGTTAAATTTTGAGGAAAGTTGAGAAAATAACCCGAATAAGATTTCGGAATAATTGGAGTAGATTGAAACGCACAATGTGTCTCTTGAAGAGATAAAGCACATGGCGATCTTTTTTTGATCAGAATATTGAGCTCGTCGAAGTTATTAATATAACCTTGCATATTCCACTGGAGAGCTGTAAAATAGTTTGGAAGTTCTAAAATTGTGTTGGTTGTAGTTTGAGGGTGGTAGGTTGCATGACTCTGCTGTCTAAAAGTTGAGGCACCGAGGCTTCCTAAGAAGCCTGGGTGACTCAACCTTAAGGCAGCAGAGTCTGGGTTGGGGATACTGTTGTGTTGTTTATATAGATTCATCATCTTCCGTATCGGAGTTGTGAATAAAATAGTTTTTAGATTTAATAAGATTTTGAGTTGTTTGTGAAATAGGTGAGTTAGTAGAGTAAGTTTGAGAGTTTGAATGGTTTGTTGTCAAGTTTGTTTGTGTGTTAATATGAGAGTTTTGAATATTATTTTGAGAGTTTTCTGAGGTTAATGGTAATTTTTTTTTTGTATTAATAAAAGGGTTCTGGATACTAGTTTGAGAGTTTGAAGAGTTTGGAGTCAGATTAGTTTCGGTATTGATATGAGAGATTATGAGGTTTGAATTGGGGTTTTGATTAGTATCTGAGGATTTGGTTATTGTTTGAGTAAGATTTACGTTTGAATTTAATCGTTTGGAGTTTTCATTGTTGGTTGGGGAGGAAACAGAGAGTGTTGCTGGAGTTGGTACTGATTTTTCTAGCGGTGTTTCCGTGTTAATGTCTTTTGAGGTTGTGGGAGGAGAAATGGGAGTGGCAATGGTGCCATTATTACGTGGAGCTTGGGATGAATTTGCGTTTTTAGGAGGTAAGCTAGATGAATTTGCTACATAAGCAAACGAATTTTGATTTAAATTTGGTACTGTGGGGTTTTGTTCTTTATACAGGCGTTTGGCGTCAGCCATAGTGCACTTTTTTTTTGTTTTTATTTTTAAAATTTCTTTCAACTGAATAAATTTTGGGCAGTTTTTAGAATCAGATGAGTGGTCGGAGAGGCAGTTTGCACACATTATTCTGGTACAATCAGTATCGGAATGAGGTGGAAGGCTGCACGCGGGGCATAATGGGCTATTGTTGCATTTTGTTTTGGTATGTCCGAGAAGTTGACAACTCCTGCACCGCATGGGATTAGGGAAGTACTCAGACACTTTTGTTTTGTACCAACCTATTTCTACGGTTTCAGGTGGTTGGAAAGTATCGAAGGTAAAGAGCATTAATCCTGTAGGTTTGGATATATTGTCAACAGTTTTAGTGAATTTGTATATTTCAGTGACGTTTTGTGACTTCATTTCAGACACTATTTCAGATTCAGAGACACTTATGAGGCATGGGGCGTATACAATACCTTTCGAGGAATTAAGTTGATTGTGCATCGTGATCGATACATCGCATAATCCTGAAAGATTTTTGATGGCAATAAATTTGTCGGCAATTTTTATATTTTTGGTTAGGATTAGAATATTACCATCTCTTAATTGAGAAATTTGCTCGTATTCTGTACTGATAGCGTCTATTGCTTTTCTGAGTGCAAAAATACTGACTGAGGAAAGAGGTTTTTTTTCATCTGATGGGGCGATAACGATAAACTTTGGATTTTTGGAATTGGTTTTTGTAGGGAGTTCAGGGAAGTCTTCAATGGGAGAATAGGTTTTTCTGTTTTTTTTTGGTTTGGGTTCCGATAGCGAGACTTCAGAAAGTCCGCCAAAACGGCACCCAGGTTTCATTTTCGGGCCTAAGCCCATGTGCTTTTATGGAAAATCACTACACACGCGGTGGGTAAGAGATGCGCACTTAAATGAGAAAGAGTGAGAGAGAAGGAAAATAAATGTTTGTTTTAAATAAAAAGTTTTTTTTTTGTTATTGCACTAAGTACAAAGAAAGCAGCCGAATAAACAGAGATGCGTATAGCACGAGAGCTAGTCGGAGACTGAATCCATCTTCAGTTAATGCAGTTAAAACCAAATCCAGTTTTTGAATTCCTTCTTGAACTGTTTGTGATGGTATTTACACATCGTCCATATAAACAACAGCTGTTTTGTCCTTCAAGCTCCCCAATGCTTTATTGATGGCGTTGAAAAAACGCAGGAGCATTAGCGAGACCAAAGCGCATCCTTAAATATTCATAATGACCGTCTGTAGTCACAAAAACAGTTTTTTCAATTGAGCTTTCTTCTATTGGTATCTGGTGAAATCCTGATGCCATGTCAAGAGATGAAAAATTTTGTTCCCACAAAATCCATCTAGTTGGTCTTCTATCCTCGGTAAAGGATAACGATCTTTGACAGTAGCACGATTCAAAGCTCGATAGCATAAAGGATGTTGCCCGTTCTTTTTTTTTCACCAATATAACTGGACTAGCAAACGGTGAATGACTAAATAAATTTATTTGCGCGACAGTTCCTTAAGGAGCCAAAGCTAGTGACTTATACTTTCAACCATTCCTGTGTGTGTGTTGTTAATCTGCAAGAATGGAAGGGACCTACAGTTTACCGCCGAGTCCGAACGGCTACATGAAATGTACTTTTTGGAGACAAATTTTACTCTTGGAGGTTTTGTCAGGTCCTCGCAAGAGGCAGTACCCCGGAAAAAAAGGTGACTATGAGCTGGATTCGAACCCACGCTCATTCGCTTAGCAGTCCGACACACTAACCACTAAGCCAGGGGCACGGTGAATGACTATCACGAATAATATGATGACTCTTAAGTTCGGCTACAATTTCGGTTACTGTTGTTCGCTCAGAAAATGCCATTCAGTATGGTCGATAATTTATGACAGCTTCCTGGTTAAGACGAATATTCAGCGAACCTGTTTTAACTTTTGTAAGGGGGAATCCTTTCACAATAGACGTTGAATATTTCTTCAACAAATCTTCTACTTCAATATTAGCATTCGAAAAAGTTGCACAAATTAACTTATTGGATGTGTTAATATGAGAGTCCTTTCGTTTCAACATCGATCCATGTTTATCAACACAAATTTCCAGGGATGAATCGCTCAAAACGTCCAATAATTATTTCGTCCTTCAGATAGATTTCGTCAATGATGTGAAAAAAAGTAATCTGAATATGAATTTTTTCGAATTCAACCAACAAATCAACTTTTTCCGTCAGAAGAATCGGATCCTTAGAAATACCTTGAACACTAAGAAAATGTGTCATCCTCTTTAAAGGCATTTGTTTTGCAATATCTGACCTCAATAATGAGCAGTCAGAACCTGAGTCCAATAAACAATGGTGGAGTTTTCCATTAATTGAAATGAGAGATGCAATAGGAAATGGGATTTGGGAATTTTGGGCTGTAGAAGAATAGGATATGATAGTAGGTAGGTAGTAGGACAGGAATCAGGATAGGAACGGTTAGGATACACATGATGGGAGAAGGTTTTAGGATAGGATAAACGATAGAATATAAGATAGGATCGGATTGGGTGTTGGAGGGGATAGGAAGAGATTGAATGTATGTAGTGGGAGCAGTGGCATGCTAGCGGGCACGGCTCAGCTCGTCGGAATAGGGGGGATCTTGCCACCAAAAACGCACCTCACCTCTTTCAAAAAAAAAAAGAAGAAAACATGGTAATAAATCATACAAAAAAAGTATAGCCAATAATCCCTGATGGCAGTACCTCAGGTGGAAACACCGCACCTGAAAATTGAAGAAGCTTTGCTAGTTACCATGCTATGACGGGCTATGTTTCCGCCTCTTCTGGAATCCGATCAGTTGCGGCCGGAATTCCCCTAAATTCAAGTTGGAAGGGAAGAGCATATCCGCTGTCAGGCCATACTTACTCTTTCGACCCGAAGGCCGCCTTATTTAGTTCGTATGATTTCCTTGGATTCACGGCTTTTTGCTTATAATTAGGTTCACTTTTTCATAAAATAACTAGGGCAATTCTGTTCCTGTACCGAAGCACATTGGTTTTGAAAAATCGAGCCGGGTAAAGCATTCCACATTCGTGTAGTGCGGCTAAAGAATGAGTCCCTATACTTAAAATCATTCCTAGCAGTACGAGTATAACGGGAAAAACTTTTAAGGGGAGGAATGCAACTGGCTTTTTCGCTCGAGCATTGTTTATAGAAGAAGCGATAAAATAAGGAGAGACAGGAAACATTTCGACGATGTGAATCAAATGTTTCTGATATATCCTTATTCCCTATCATTTTCAGTTCAAATCTCTTCAAATATTGCTGATTTTAGTAAGATTTTAAAAGAAACTAATGAATTAGGATCAAATAAAACACTACTAAGGCAATAGATTTTTTTTTTTATAATTAACTCGCGCACAAGGGACTATTTGTTTCCCTTTTAATGTAGAACACACTGCGCGGGCATAAGGAAGATAGGGAGGGGAGAGATAGGAGGTGCCGATTAACATTGGTTTTGAATGTAAGCAGATCAAAATGGCAAGGGAAAATCTAACCGGGTAAACTATTCCAAATTCGTGTTGTTCGGCTAAAAAAGAATCCCTATACGGCAGAATTTTTTAAGGGGAGGAACTACTGGCTACTTCGAGGGAACATTTTTGGTAAAAGAAACGATAATATAAGGAAAGACATGAAACATTGCGTCGGTGTTCCAGAGGGGCAATTTTTTCAGCGGCAGTTCTATTTCCTATCAATCTTAACGCTCGATTTTGTATTCTATTAAGCCGGTGAAGCGATGTTTGCGACGAAGAGGTGTGAGTTATACTCGAGTTTAGGGCGTATAAACGCTATATAAATTGTAGCCAGATCAGATGGGGAAAAATACTTTATACACCGATACAGAAAACCTAAGCACTTAGCAGCATTCTTAGCGATCTCAAAAATATGATCTTTCCAACGAAGGTCGTCGTTAACACACATACCAAGTATTGAGAGCTTTTTGGTTTCTTCGATGTAAGTGCCATTCATGGACAATGGCATTGGAGGTATGTTTAGCTTTAACGACAGAGGACAGTATTGATTTTTCGAAGCATTAAACTCTACACGATTCCTATTACCGTATTTGACAATGCTGTATAGATCGGAGTTTAATGAGCTTGACATACGTTTCCGTTGCAATTGTACGTCCGAAGGCGAAGGACGTGAAATATCGAATGAATATGAAAAGCTGAGGCTAGAGTCGTTAAGTGGATTAGAAGTAACAGACAGAAGATCATTTATAAAAATGAGGAAAAGAGTCGGAGACAGAATAGAGCCCTGGGACACACCAGCATTTATATTGTGGGAATCAGATTTGAATCCGTTCAATACAACTGGTATTGAACGGTCCAGAAGATAGCTTCTAATCCAACGAACAAGAGTATTATCGATCCCAAAGGCACGCATTTTCGATAAGAGAGCTTCATGCCAAGGTCTATCAAATGCCTTGAGGATATCAAGAGCAATAATCTTACTTTCACCAAAGCGATGTAAAGATTTGTTCCACTGTTCGGTGAGATATGCCATCAGATCACCAGTGGAACGGTTGATGTGGAAACCATACTGACGGTCATGGAGAAGTTTTCGGTCTTCGAGATATTCCATAAGCTGACGGTTAATCAGTGTTTCCATGATCTTAGAAAGAAGGGATGTAAGTGCTATGGATCGGTAGGAAGAGGGGGAGAATGGGTCACCTTTCTTAGGGACAGGCTGAACAAATGCTGTTTTCCATCTTCTAGGAAAGATTCCAGAAGAGTAGAAGCGATGGAAAAGCTTACGCAGTGGCTTTGCCAGTGTGGAAGAACACGTCTTCAGAAGAAGCGGGGGTGTACCATACGGGCCAGCGGATTTGTCTATATCGAGATCTATAACTCTTGCTACTGTACGAGTGCGGAAAAAAATCTGTCCCATGGAAAAATTTACATTCTCAAGTACAGGAGAGGCAACGATGCTGTGAGGCAGCATGGAGCTGGCAGCGAAATGGGCGGCGAGCAAGTTTGCCTTCTCTGAAGAGTAAACAATTGGTTTGTTATTGTCGATGTGCGTTGGAACCGAAGATGTCGAGGAGTTTTTAATATTTTTCAAAAATCACCAACAAATTTTACTGCCTTTGGGACACTGCAGAATTTTTTGCCGTGATTTTTGGTCATGCAAAAATTTTGTTCTTCAATAACGGAGTTCCATGAGTTCCTTGCTTGTTTGTGCTTTTTCCGATTTTCCTCTGTAGGGTTGGCTTTGTAAGATCGGAAAATTACTTCTTTGAGCCTGATAGCTTCTTTACACTCAGAATTAAACCAAGACTTTTCTTTAGGTTTGATGCTTTTTACTCTGTTAGGAATAAAAGCACGCATCCCTAGAAGAATCACATTTGTGATCATTTCAGCACTGGCATCAATGTCACTATCGAGGAAGCATAGTGACCAGTTAAAGTTTCGGAAAAAGATTCAGGCCGTCCCAGTTGGCTTTCTCGTATTGCCAAACGGTCCTGGTGGGAAGTTTTTCTTTAACTGGATGGGTGGGGGATGAGAAATTAGCTGAAATGATACAATGGTCTGAAGTGCCAAATGGAGCGAGTTTCATTCAAATTTCAAGGATTTGATCTGAAAATCGAGATTTGCTCTTTTCAATGAAACTTGTTTCATCATTTAATCCTAGTGTTGGCCATTCACTGACGAGCATACACAGTTTTGATATCACACACAAAAATACCAGGCATGCACAGTTGATACATTCAAAATGCCATATTTGGTATTTTCTCACTTCAAAAACACCTTTATTTGTTATTTCGTATATTTAATGGATATTTATTAATTTTTTGGCTAAGCACCGGCTGGCACAAGTTCACAACAAATAACAAATAACAAAATATTTTCCATTTGACGTTTGACCGAAAGACTAAATAGTCTTATGTATGTGTGCATTCAGATCAAATCTGCCAACCCATCAGAGATCAAATCTTTCGTGTTGAGATTTGATCTAGATTTGCTCTTTTTCTTGCAATGAAACTCTCGAAATTGAAAAAGATCAAATCTTTTGACAGAAAGAGCAAATCTTTTCTTGAATGAAACTCGCTATAATTCTTCAATTTACATACGCCAAAATTCCAGTTGCGTTCTAAACGGCTGTCTTTTTAGACCAACGTTCCTTTTTATTCCTTTTTTCTAACTATTTGTTCATTATTAATGATAAAAGACCAAGTTAATAAAAATCCAGATAAAATGGCCAGTAATTGAGACCTATTCCTTATGACGACAAAAAAAAACATTTGCTTAAAAAACATTTCTGAAATGACTCCCCTTTGCTCAGAAACATTTCAGAAATGTATGAAACATTTTATTTGTTCCCCATTTTATGTATCCAGTTCTGTACTTCGTGATGTAAAAAAGGAGCAATCATAGCGCCGCGTTTTGTCATCATGAATAAAACACAAACAAATAAAAACAACAAAACCTGCCAACTAGACTAAAATGCATGAAAATAAAGAGAGATTTCCGTTCGGAAGGGAAACAGATAGACATTTCAGAAATGTTTTGCGAAGCGTCCAGACTTAAATAAACATTTCGAAATATTTAAAAAAACATTTCGGAAAGAAAAAAATATTTCTAAAAGGTTTTTTAAATGTTTCTGAAATGTTTAAAAAAATGTTTCTTTGGTGTGAACACACCTTTAGGCTTTTTGTTAAGTTTTCAGTATGACAGTCCAAAATCGCAACAAAGTTTAGGTTCTAAAGATTATAAGCTATAAAAAAATAATTTCAATAAATCCATGAGTGTTTTTTTGTATTTATTACTTGGTATTTTAATTGTGGGATATTCTAAATAACACGGGGAGAAAAAAGGAAATTTTAACATGCCAACGTGGGAAAACCTTCTGCCAAAGTCTGGGATTACTGGATGAAATGTCAAAATTGAGGTTTAATTTTTTTTCCCGCTAGTGTACTCAGGAGGGCTAGAGTCGCCCAAAATAACAGAGACTAAAATGGAACCAACTTGAGGTAGGCAACTAGCAGTCCATATATAATACGTCCGTACGTGGATTGAGGTATCTCTCAGTGTTTGAAGACCTGAGTGCTTACCACCACCGCTGCAAATTGCAGCGAAGCAACGCTGAGAAAAACTTTTCTAACCCTTTCCTACTAAAAAAAAACTACCCAAAATGTTCCCACCATAGGTGCATACCATTTTTTTCAGTTTGGGAAGCATTTAGAAGGAAGGTCCTTTCACTCTTTTTGAAATATTCGAACGTCAAATTTTCATTATAAACACACTCGTGTTTGCAATGCTCGCGAATATTTTTCTTTAAATCAACAAAAATCGAGTCGTAAGTTGTGTCTTTCGCGTTTATTACCGCATAAATTATATAGTGACGGTCATTATAGTTAATTGCACGAAAAAAGATGTTCTTACTTGGGCGTTCTACCCGCCGCCTCTCGTTCTAGCCCCAGTGGAAGTGATTGCTGAAAGGTAAGTGGTTCTAAACGAATTCTGGTCTGGATTTTAATTCCAGGGCGGTGGATTCGAAAATTAACGAATTCCTGGCTAGATTTCCACAAGGAATCCCATTCAACCTAACTCTTTTTCCACTCCAGGCAGCCGAGACATAATAAAGACTTCCGTGGTATTTTTACACTTGGAAACATCATTGCACAAATTGACTTTCTTTGGATCAGCACGCTGTTTGACCCAGCAGGTTTTTTCTTCATATCCAGCTTTGTTACAAAATGTACATCTCTTCCTATCATCATTTGGTTCACATTTAGAATTGTTTCTCGATGTAGTTTGTTGACAATTAGCTTGAATATGTCCCACCTTTCCACACCCAAAACAAGTTTTTCCGCTTTCTAAGCGGAGGCGCTTATTTGAATGCACAAAGTGTTCTTCATTTCTTCTATAAATAAATAAATAAATTTATTGGCGCGATAGCTCCTTAAGGAGCCAAAGCCTAGTGACTTATACTCTCAACCATTCCTGTGTGTTTGTTGTTAATCTGCAATAATGGAAAGGACCTACAGTTTACCGCCGAGTCCGAACGGCTAGATGAGATGCACTTTTTGGAGACAAATTTTACTCTTGGAGGTTTTGTCAGTTCCTCGCAAGAGGCAGTACCCCAGAAAAAAAGTAACTATGAGCTGGATCTAACCCAGGCTCATTCGCTTAGCAGTCCGACACACTAACCACTAAGCCAGGGGCACGGTGAATGACTATCACGAATAATATGATGACTCTTAAGTTCGGCTACAATTTCGGTTACTGTTGTTCGCTCAGAAAATGCCATTCAGTATGGTCGATAATTTATGACAGCTTCCTGGTTAAGACGAATATTCAGCGAACCTGTTTTAACTTTTGTAAGGGGGAATCCTTTCACAATAGACGTTGAATATTTCTTCAACAAATCTTCTACTTCAATATTAGCATTCGAAAAAGTTGCACAAATTAACTTATTGGATGTGTTAATATGAGAGTCCTTTCGTTTCAACATCGATCCATGTTTATCAACACAAATTTCCAGGGATGAATCGCTCAAAACGTCCAATAATTATTTCATATTAGAGTAAAAATTTAAATAAGGCCAGTTTTAGACATATTAGTTCTTAGAACTGCTCTGCAGGACCGGTACCAGGTATGATGATCAGGTACTAACTTTTCGTTAGGACTTGGTCCCAGGGCTAGGACCTGGTCTAGCTAGAACTGGTACTAGGATGGCTTAGTACTCATGTGAAGAAATCGGGCGTTAAACATTTCTGTATATTTGAACTTTTATAAATTGTCAAAGTCGGTTGTAAAGCGTGTTTGTATTTCTACTTTAGTAGGTATTATTCGTTTTTTGTAAGTAAATATTTGGTATAAAATATATTATAGTTATTTTCATTTAATATTTGCAGTAGACATAATTTCATACTATTTGTAGTAAACATAATAGTTATACTAAATAAACTAACTGATAGTAGGTACATAAATACTTTAAAACCGAAGCATACGAAAATGGCGCTCTGACTTCTAGTCAGGATATTTTGTCAAAATTGAGTAGAATGCACATAAAAATAACAATATATTCGACTTGAATGGATACCAGCCTGTTCTTAAAATAAGAATTCTACATTTGCACAAACAAAAATCTTTCGAAGAACTCTTATCGACAGGAATATAGATTTTATACGATTTAATTAATTGAATTCTTCTACAATCGTTTGCACGCTTACTGGCTGAACACAATGGTGAAGGTGAAGCTGAAGTTTGAAGCGCAAAAATGAAGCATGTCAAAATTGAAGCTAAGTGATGAAGCTGAATTGAACACAATGGTGAAGTACGGAAAGTCAATTTTGCTGCCAAGAATATCAAATATAATATATACATATATCTTAAATTCTATCGAAATATATTACTCCACAGTTGCGCCTTGTTTCCAATATTTTTATAGTTGGGGTTGGTTAAATCCCATAAACTATTCTCTTTTTTAACCACCTCTATAAATAATTCCGTTTCCCCCACACAATTTGTTTTCGTTTGATTAAGCTAGTTCAAGTTTCTTGAGATTTCGGAGTGATCAAGGAATTTTCTCAATCATTTTCAATGGATCTGATCCTGTGAAATGTCAAGATGAATCTGAAGCGCGAAGCAAAAGTTGAAGTTGAGTGCTTCAGCTAAATTTCAAGCTTCAGCTTCAGCTTCTCATTGTGTTCGCCTAATCGGGTTCGCGTATATTTAACTTTGAGAGCGCCTCATACTTCAGCTTCAGCTTTACCATTGTGTTCAGCCAGATATCCTTAATTTCTACTGTTGAGTCCGTGAGAAGCAAGCACTTCAATGAATTTTTGCTCACATGAAATGTAGTTTTTATGAATTCGTCGAAAATCAATTTTTTCACTACCTAGTATACAATGTATTGTTATCTTACCTTGGATCTAAAATATCCATCTGGGTTCATCGTAGGCATTATGTATATATCGGTACTATTGATTATCTTGGCGATCTCATCACTTTTGTTGTAATTATAAAGTAAATATTGAGCTAGGTAAATTAGTATTTCTCGGCTAACAGTCTCGTCTCCATGCATATTTCCAATATATTTTACCATTGGTGTAAGTAAGTTGCGATGGCGAATATTTTGTCCTATTTGCAAAACTATTAAATTGCGTCCCTCTAGGGAATAACCAATACTATGTAATTTAGCATGTTCCGGGAATGTTTTCTGAAGACTCGAAAAAACGCCATCTAAATCTTCTTGAGTATGATAAAATGGATTTTCAATGAATTGCTCATTTTTAATAATATAGGACTGAGTGAAATGCACCAGGAGGAGAGTAACGTATGTTAAAAACCAGAGAATCATTATCACACTTAAATGTCAATACAATTTCTGTTGCTTCTTTTATTTTATATTATTTAACAAGAAGTATTATAAACAATGTTCTCAGCTTCTCCAATAAGAGTACAAGTAAGAAGTGGATTGGATCCAAGAATAATAAAAATATAAAATATAACCAAGATTACGCCGCGCCGTGCTGTCAAAGAAAGTTTAGATTTTTTCTGTGACGTAGGCATTCGTAGACGTACGTTCACGAACGTAACTTTTCGGTAGGTTACCTTGCTTGTATTTGTTTTTTTTTTTTTTTGTGAACGAACAAATCCAACCAAATAGGTTATCTCTCAAAATTGGAAGCAAAAGAGAAACACAGTTAGCAAACCCAAGCAAGGTAACCTAACCAATAGTTACGTTCATGAACGTACGCAATGGGTACGCTCACGAACATAACTTTCGTATAGGTTACATTGCTTTTGTTGTAATTAGCATGGTTAAAAACAGCTGTTTTCCAGCTGATTGAATAACATATGGAAACAGAGAGAAAATGCAAAGGTATCCTAAAATTTGCAGGATACATTTCTCAACACTGGAACAGCTGATGAACAGCTGACTGTGTTTCTCTTTTGCTTCGAATCTAAGGGCCCGACTCAAGAATGGCCCCGTTCGGTATCTCATAGAAGCGCTACCAAAGTATTGCATTGTTGTTGTAATACGTTTAAAAAGACAGCTGATCAACAGCTGATGACCATAAGCAGCTGTTGATCAGCTGTCTTTTTACACGTATTACAACAACAATGCAATACTTTGGTAGCGCTTCTATGAGATACCGAACGGGGCCAATGATTGAATACAAGATTACGCCGTCCGAAAATCCGCCATTGTGTACTTTTTTTTTGACAGCTGTGACGTAGGAAGAGACCAGAGACTGAAATCAAAACAAATATATTCGTTGTGCCGTGATAGTATAAATTAAATTGGCTGTAATTTATTTATTTATTTATTTATTTTTACTATTATTATTTGTGCGCGTTACTGGTTTAAAAATGAGGTGTGCAGTGTATAGTTGTAATTCGAACAATAGGGAAGGCAGTTTTCGTTTTTTTTTGTTTTCCTAAAGACAAGAGCTTGAGCCTATATTTTACAATTTTGACTGCCAGATGAATTTTGGAACGCCATTTTTCTCCAGTTCATGCCAAGTAATGCGTTTCAAACCCGGCATTCGAGATACCAAAGTAAAGTAAGATGCGAGATGTTTGTTCAATTGTGTTCCAATGAATCCAGTTCCGCCGCCTGAATTTAAACTTTAAACATTTTGTTAAGCACATAATTAAACAATAACATATAATAAAACAAAAGCACATAATTAAACTAGAAATTAAAATAAAAATCATTTTAAAACGCCACCATTCGAAAAATTATATCAAAATACACTCACATTTCACACAATGGCAAGTCACTGCTTACGTCAAAGAAACCCAATTTTCATTTGACAGTACGTCGTAATCTTGTTTATATCATTCTTGGGCCCGACCCATAGAATCCGTTGCGTTCGTTGCGGTAAAGAATCCGGTGACATTGCCGCATGCGATGAAAAGAGGTGACCAAATGAATCCGTTGGGTTTTTTTGACACAAAATGTAAAAGGAACTAGCGATGTGTCGATGGGTGAGTTAAGAGTGATAGTGTGATTTGGTAACTGGTAAAGAGGATACAAAATATTAAAATCGTACTTTATCGATGGCGGTATTAATGCATGAAGATTATAGAAAATACTTGAATGTGGATTTACAGATTCGTTTTCCAACAAATTGCAGAGAATATTTTTTCCCTATTTTGGGAGATTTGCATTTTAATAGTTATTTTAATGTAATAACTTATAAAAAGAACATTTTTTGTCTAGATCACTTTAGAATTCTTGTTTCTTAGCAAGATTTGTACCAGTTTGCACTACAATGGTGCGGTTGTGGATGGGAATTTGAAGCGAGACAGAGACAGCAATAGTCGAGAATGAGATAGAGTGTCGGTTGAAGGTGTTAATGGATTTAAAAATTAAACAATGTAACGGCTACATTTTTTTAAAAGTGAAAGTGGTGGTGGTTTTTATTTATTAGTTTTTATTGGGTTTGTGCCTATTGATTACCTTTCGTAATGTGTGTTGATTGCATTGCGTTTGGGAAGTGGAATAGAAAAAAAGATACAAAAATGTGTACATTCAATTCTGATAAGTGATAATGGTGATGGGATTTACCTATAATTGATTCTGTTTTTTTTTATAGGGATTGTTCCTTGTGAGTATCTCTATGTGTGCTGTGTCCGTTGCACAGGGAAGTGTAAAAAAAAACAAACACGGCAAATGCATTCAAGAAAAAAAATTATGACCATGTTAAAAAAGGTGTTTTGTACCTAACGATCTTTTTTTTCGGATGACCTTTGATGTAAAAAGGTGTGCATCCCTTATCATGACATACTATGAATATCATGAATATGTAGCAAGTGAAAAGTGAAAGTGTGTTGAGGAAAACATAAATTAAAGACTTTACGAAAGAGGATTTTGAATTAAATCTGTTAAGGAACTGTTGGATTTGAAAATTTAAACAATGTAACGGTTAAAATTTTTGAAAAGTGAAAGTGGAAGTGGTGGTGGTTTTTGGTGGTAGTTGTTTTTTCAATCTTTTTTTTACTGGGTTTTTGTTTAGTAAGTATTGTAGTGTATTATGTCCGTTGCACCTTGAAGTGCAATCAAAAGAACAAACGTGACAAATACATTTTTGGTGGCGTTTTTTTAAAGGGCTTAGTATCGTTATGTGTATTATAGCCGTTGCACCGGGAAGTGCAATCAAAACAACAAACGTGACAATTGCATTGAAGAAAAATATTATGACAATGTTCAAAGGTTTTTTTCTGTACGTAATGAATTTCATCTCTCGTGGACGTGTTGGTGAACCTTTTTTCTGACGATATGTAGAGTAAGAGTTAAGCATTGTATATAGACTGCTATAATACTATCATGACGACCGGTGGACGGTGGCGTTCCAAGCGACTCTAGGGAAAAAGATTATTCGGTGAATTTAAGAGGCGAACAAAGAGTTCATATACAATGGCGGTTCATTTACAAAGAGAATTCTCAGAGAAACTCGCTGAATTGTACTTTATTCATAAGTAATTTATGAGTAATTTATAAAAGAAGTAGATAACATTTTGTATGGTTTAGCTACGTTCTATGGGTAATGTTAAGAGATTTCCTTGATTTATACGAAATTTCAATTAGAAATTTATGAAAGAGGCAGGAATGTATATACATTGTTGCTTACCTTACAGTTTAAGGTTAAGAAAAATTTTTTTGATATGCAGTACATATAAAATGTTGACATGAATATAATCTGATGTTGGAGTTGTTTTCGTACATTATTATATACAATGTTCTGCCCTATATTCTTTGGGCAGATGAACGATGTTTGTTTTTTTTTTTGCGTAGGTTGCGGTTGCTGTGCTGTGCATTGTATACATTGCATATACATTACTACACGGAAGTAGGTTTGGTTAGTTCTATGTATGCATGTTCAAACGATATTTTCCAGCTGATCATCATTGTATCGATTGTATGCATTGTATATAAACTGCCTTGCTTATAAGAAATACACTGCTAAAACATTGTATATGAATTGCTATAGTACTATCCTGGTGACATGTGGACAGTTGTTCAGTTTATATGCAATGCTAATATCTAATAAGAAAATACAGCAGCAGATGATAAAGTAAGTATGTGTATGTATGAATAATCCAATAATTTGGTATAGGTAAAGCACTTTGTATCTGATTTCGGACACGAAGGTTGTAAAAATTGCGTTTTGTGAGTTTTGGCGGTTTTTTGGTAATTATTTTTAATAATCACTTTTTCATTAAATTCGAATAAATACATTTTTTTTTTAAGTATGTCATTATAAGGAAATCTGCAGTTTTCATCTGGGATACTTATTTGAAAAAATTTAAATCAACCCGTTTTCAAAATATTTCGAAAACCAACTTTTTTTTTAGAAAAGTGAAAAAAAAAGTTTTTGAAAATTTTGAAATGCAATGTTAATTGAATTATAAATGACTTCCTGTTTGCAAAATTTTATTGAAATCAGGATATTGGTTAACGATAGAACCGCATTTGAAAAAAACCGGTTCTATGATAGGTACCGTTATAGAACAAATTTCGAAAAATTCATTCTTACTGAAAGATGTATTGTACAAAAATAGCATCCTGAAAGTTTTATCAAAATCGTTGGAACCATTTTCGAGAAAATCAAACTTTTTGTTAAACGGCAAATAAAGTTCATTTTTCGAACCAACTTTTTTCGACTTCTCTATCATCGTAATATCATGTTTGATTATTATCTCAATTTTTTTTATAGTACGTACCTATAATCGCAAGTAAAAAACCATCTGAAATCTGTCATAATTGAAATCCGACATAGTTTAAACATTTTTTTATCGAAAACCCGCCGCAGACGAACATTTTAAAAAAAGAATCACGAAAATCGGCCCACTTTTTAATTTTCTACAGCCAAAAAACCCACTGCGATATAAAAATAAGATTTGCTTTAACTATGAATTTCCTACCCGCGAGCAAAGGGTAGGTCAGTTATTTCATACAAAGCCTCAAAAAAACAAAAATCATTACTACCTGCAGTCGATATACAATGGATACAAATCTACAATGAATTTCCAAACAAAAAAAATTGAATGTATCTCCATGCATAGTGTTCACTAAATTTGTGTACCTATCTGCATTGAAAGCAAAATTCAAACCAAAATCCATTCAATAAATCCAGCAAGAATTAAGTTTGTGTTAAATTTTCAAGAATGTATGAGTACATTTTTTGAAAACGACAACGTTCAATTTATAGGTAGCAGATAAACCCAAATTGAATATCTTAAAAAAAAAACACTTCAAAAGGCTGGTCAATGACGTCAATGATATACAAAACAATTTATATACAAATGTATTGCATATACAAAAAATGTAAGCAACATCATCAACATCAAGTTAATTCATCTCACCTTCTTAAGCATCTTTTTTTAAATTTCTTATAAGTCAACAAAATTGTATAATTCAAAGAGATTTCCTCTTAAAATTCACCAAGAATGTAGGTAAACCACACATTTTTCCAACAACATGCATGTTCATCAGGCAAATTGATTCAGCTAACCAAAAAGCACAGAGCATAACACTTAAAAACATGCTCTTATTTCTCTCTTTCTCAAATAAAATATGCCTACACTAGCACTCCAAGCAGCTCTAGGGAAAAAGATTTTTTCTCGTCTCATGATAGTACTATAGGCAGTTTATATACAATGGAGTTAAGTAGAAAAAATGTTACGAGTGCGTAGAAGGAATGGATGTTTTGGTGCTTTTTTAGGTTTACCTGTGAATGTACTCCGTGGAGTAGATAACCAAGATATGGTCAGGCTATAAAAGCGAATGTTCTGTTAGTTTTTAATTCAATTCAATTCTAGTAACAAGAACATGTCTTTTCTAAACAAAATCAAGGCCACCGTTAACGTCAAACCCTTCTTTTTTCGTAAAGGTTTTCCTCCCGAAAAGGTGCAACAATCAATTGGACGACGAGAACTTGCAGGAGCTGGAATTGCTGCCTGGAGGTGGTGGAGCCCTACGGGGAAAATTCCTTTGTCGTGGACTTACACCTTAAACATCAGAAAGAAGAACATCAACAACACCAACAGGATCAACAACAACAACAACAGCAACAACATCAACAACAACAACAACAACAACAGGAACAACAACAGCTTCTGCAACATCAGCTACATCAACAACAGCTTCAACAACAACAGCTACAGCAACAACAGCTAAAACAGCAATAGCAGCAGCAGAAACCCCATAAAAATGGGAGGAAGCAGAAGCTTCATATAGTTTCAGAAGAGGTAACGACCATTGACCCGTCGCTATTTTATAAAAACGAAAATTTGTTGTGTTCGCAAAAAATATTTTTGAAATAAATGAAAAAAATTAAAATTAAAAAATAAAACGTTTTTTTTTGTTTTCGAATGATTTCAGCGCATTGAAGTAATGGGAGACTTCATCACTAAAATTAAGAGGTTTAATTTAAAAGCTCGTCAGGAAAACTTTCAATCTGCGAGCAAATAAAAAGATGCCTCGCTTGTTTAAAATCCTATGGAGGTAACCGACAACATATTTGTGGTGAGTTCTTTTGCAAGAACTGTAAACAACATGTACCCGAAGACTATATGTGTTTCATTATGCCTTATACGAGAAAACCAAATTTGGAAAATTCCTTGTACATATTTTATGACCCTGAAAGTCGCCAAGAAAAAGTTATTGGAGAAAAAGGAATGCATGAAGGAGATGAAACAACAACAACAAAGGCTTTAATAATACAACATGAATCAAATTTATGTGTGTTTCAAAACAAATGCAGCCAATGCGTGGAATGTCCAGATTTGCATTTCTGTCAATATTGCAAATTGTCCTTGAAAGTTCTGAAAGGAGAAGACGTTATACCTAAGTTTGTTCATCATATCCTCGAAACTCGGAAGAAATTTAAAAAAGTGATAGTAGTTGCCCACAATGGTCAAGCTTACGATCATCAATTTATTTTGAGCTATGTTCTAAAAAAAACAGAACTAAGCCCCGAATTAATTTTGAGAGGAACAAAGATTATACTGATGCAAATAGGAAACGTAAACGTGTATGGACTCGATAAACTACTTTCCCATGGCGTTATCGAAACTCCCAAAAGCGTTTGACTTGCTGCCGGTTTTAAAGAAAGGTTACTTTCCGTATCTTTTCAACACAAAAGAAAATGAAGAGTATATTGGAACATTACCAGCAATTCAATTTTACAATGCCAATACCATTTCATGTCTTTCCTTATTTTATCGTTTCTTTTATAAAAAATGTTCACTCGAGGTAGCCAGCTGCATTCCTCCCCTTAAAAGTTTCGCCCGTAATACTCGTCTTGCGAGGAATGCCCATCAGTTCACCCTTGAGCCCAATTTCGGACGTACCGTGAAATATAGGGATTCTTTTTTTAGCCGTACAACACGACTTTGGAATGGTTTACCCGGCGAGATTTTCCCTTGCCATTTCAATTTGCAAACATTCAAAACCAATGTTAATCGACACCTCCTATCTCTCCCCTCCCTATCTTCCTAATGCCCGCGCAGTGTGTTACATTAAAAGGGAAACAAATAGTCCCTTGTGCGCGCGTTAATTATAAAAAAAAAAAAAAAAAAAAAAAAACCATGAGGTCGGAAGAACGCGCTATTTTCTTAAAATGGTACTCTGAACATCAAAATGATTATTTTGATATGAAGTACGAAATTGTCGAATACTGCAAGAGTGATGTAAAAATTTTAACAGAGGCTTGCTTGCAGTTTAGAAAATTATTTCTTTCGCAATATAACGTTGAACCATTTATAGAATAAGTAACGATTGCTTCAGCTTGCAATCTTTTATAAGACTCAAGCCAAACACTATCGGATTAATACCCAAAAAAGGATACAGATGCATTGACAACCAGTCACCAGAAGCTGGGAAGAGCAGAAAAGAAACATAAACATCAAACATTCCTATAAACTTGTGTGAACTAATAAAAATGCTAGTCGGTTCGATGCAATTTGATAAACCAGCAAAACCTGTTCTGAGAACATGCTTATCATGTGGCTGCGATAGTGCGATGTGTAGTACGTCGGCTTTCGCAAACGCTAGATCGCATGTTCAAGGTTCAAACCCAGCTCGGGACCAAAAGGTTTTTCGTAATTAATTGGACATAAAAAGCGATAAAGCACCACTGAAGGAGTCTGATGATCGGGTTGGCCCCCGTGAAATAGCTATAACTCCAGCCTATGAAATTGGTGGTAGTACACATAAGTTGTTGTTCTTCATTCAAAAAGCTTCTACTGTGTACCAGTATAGACAGCAACTTAGTTGCTAGTGTGAAAAACACATATAAAACACATTAATTCATTCCTATAAAGGCAAAGAGGTTATTATCAACGGAGTAAAATTGATGGTTTTTGTGAAGAAACCAAACAGATTTTTGAATTCCATGGGTGCTATTACCATGGTCATCCTCTCTGCTTGAAGCACAAACGCGATGATCCTCTACACGAAAATGAACTTGATACATTAAATCAGAGGTATGAAAGAACCATTGCTAAAACTAAAAGATTGAGAAGCTTCAATTACGAGGTAATTGAAATGTGGTCTTGTGTTTTTCAAACTCATCTTAAGTCATTTAATAAAGAAGAATTGAATTTCATAAACACGCATCAACTTATTCAAAGCTCCCCACTTAATCCCCGTGATGCGGACATACCGGAAACACAGTCAGTTTTTATAAATGTAAAAAAAGGCGAACAAATTAAGTACACAGATGTTTGTTCTCTATACCCATGGGTTTGTAAGAACGGAAAATTCCCCATTGGCCATCCTAAAATTCGCATTACTGGCGATGCAATCTGTTCAACAATGAAATTGGATAAATGGACTTATGAAGTGTAAAATTTTACCTCCAGAAAACCTGCTTCACCCGGTATTGTGAATG
>CAXARV010000057.1:212500-220000 GCA_963971375.1 Platycheirus rosarum
CAACAACAACAACAACAACAACAACAACAACAACAACAACAACAACAACAACAACAACAACAACAACAACAACAACAACAACAACAACAACAACAACAACAACAACAACAACAACAACAACAACAACAACAACAACAACAACAACAACAACAACAACAACAACAACAACAACAACAACAACAACAACAACAACAACAACAACAACAACAACAACAACAACAACAACAACAACAACAACAACAACAACAACAACAACAACAACAACAACAACAACAACAACAACAACAACAACAACAACAACAACAACAACAACAACAACAACAACAACAACAACAACAACAACAACAACAACAACAACAACAACAACAACAACAACAACAACAACAACAACAACAACAACAACAACAACAACAACAACAACAACAACAACAACAACAACAACAACAACAACAACAACAACAACAACAACAACAACAACAACAACAACAACAACAACAACAACAACAACAACAACAACAACAACAACAACAACAACAACAACAACAACAACAACAACAACAACAACAACAACAACAACAACAACAACAACAACAACAACAACAACAACAACAACAACAACAACAACAACAACAACAACAACAACAACAACAACAACAACAACAACAACAACAACAACAACAACAACAACAACAACAACAACAACAACAACAACAACAACAACAACAACAACAACAACAACAACAACAACAACAACAACAACAACAACAACAACAACAACAACAACAACAACAACAACAACAACAACAACAACAACAACAACAACAACAACAACAACAACAACAACAACAACAACAACAACAACAACAACAACAACAACAACAACAACAACAACAACAACAACAACAACAACAACAACAACAACAACAACAACAACAACAACAACAACAACAACAACAACAACAACAACAACAACAACAACAACAACAACAACAACAACAACAACAACAACAACAACAACAACAACAACAACAACAACAACAACAACAACAACAACAACAACAACAACAACAACAACAACAACAACAACAACAACAACAACAACAACAACAACAACAACAACAACAACAACAACAACAACAACAACAACAACAACAACAACAACAACAACAACAACAACAACAACAACAACAACAACAACAACAACAACAACAACAACAACAACAACAACAACAACAACAACAACAACAACAACAACAACAACAACAACAACAACAACAACAACAACAACAACAACAACAACAACAACAACAACAACAACAACAACAACAACAACAACAACAACAACAACAACAACAACAACAACAACAACAACAACAACAACAACAACAACAACAACAACAACAACAACAACAACAACAACAACAACAACAACAACAACAACAACAACAACAACAACAACAACAACAACAACAACAACAACAACAACAACAACAACAACAACAACAACAACAACAACAACAACAACAACAACAACAACAACAACAACAACAACAACAACAACAACAACAACAACAACAACAACAACAACAACAACAACAACAACAACAACAACAACAACAACAACAACAACAACAACAACAACAACAACAACAACAACAACAACAACAACAACAACAACAACAACAACAACAACAACAACAACAACAACAACAACAACAACAACAACAACAACAACAACAACAACAACAACAACAACAACAACAACAACAACAACAACAACAACAACAACAACAACAACAACAACAACAACAACAACAACAACAACAACAACAACAACAACAACAACAACAACAACAACAACAACAACAACAACAACAACAACAACAACAACAACAACAACAACAACAACAACAACAACAACAACAACAACAACAACAACAACAACAACAACAACAACAACAACAACAACAACAACAACAACAACAACAACAACAACAACAACAACAACAACAACAACAACAACAACAACAACAACAACAACAACAACAACAACAACAACAACAACAACAACAACAACAACAACAACAACAACAACAACAACAACAACAACAACAACAACAACAACAACAACAACAACAACAACAACAACAACAACAACAACAACAACAACAACAACAACAACAACAACAACAACAACAACAACAACAACAACAACAACAACAACAACAACAACAACAACAACAACAACAACAACAACAACAACAACAACAACAACAACAACAACAACAACAACAACAACAACAACAACAACAACAACAACAACAACAACAACAACAACAACAACAACAACAACAACAACAACAACAACAACAACAACAACAACAACAACAACAACAACAACAACAACAACAACAACAACAACAACAACAACAACAACAACAACAACAACAACAACAACAACAACAACAACAACAACAACAACAACAACAACAACAACAACAACAACAACAACAACAACAACAACAACAACAACAACAACAACAACAACAACAACAACAACAACAACAACAACAACAACAACAACAACAACAACAACAACAACAACAACAACAACAACAACAACAACAACAACAACAACAACAACAACAACAACAACAACAACAACAACAACAACAACAACAACAACAACAACAACAACAACAACAACAACAACAACAACAACAACAACAACAACAACAACAACAACAACAACAACAACAACAACAACAACAACAACAACAACAACAACAACAACAACAACAACAACAACAACAACAACAACAACAACAACAACAACAACAACAACAACAACAACAACAACAACAACAACAACAACAACAACAACAACAACAACAACAACAACAACAACAACAACAACAACAACAACAACAACAACAACAACAACAACAACAACAACAACAACAACAACAACAACAACAACAACAACAACAACAACAACAACAACAACAACAACAACAACAACAACAACAACAACAACAACAACAACAACAACAACAACAACAACAACAACAACAACAACAACAACAACAACAACAACAACAACAACAACAACAACAACAACAACAACAACAACAACAACAACAACAACAACAACAACAACAACAACAACAACAACAACAACAACAACAACAACAACAACAACAACAACAACAACAACAACAACAACAACAACAACAACAACAACAACAACAACAACAACAACAACAACAACAACAACAACAACAACAACAACAACAACAACAACAACAACAACAACAACAACAACAACAACAACAACAACAACAACAACAACAACAACAACAACAACAACAACAACAACAACAACAACAACAACAACAACAACAACAACAACAACAACAACAACAACAACAACAACAACAACAACAACAACAACAACAACAACAACAACAACAACAACAACAACAACAACAACAACAACAACAACAACAACAACAACAACAACAACAACAACAACAACAACAACAACAACAACAACAACAACAACAACAACAACAACAACAACAACAACAACAACAACAACAACAACAACAACAACAACAACAACAACAACAACAACAACAACAACAACAACAACAACAACAACAACAACAACAACAACAACAACAACAACAACAACAACAACAACAACAACAACAACAACAACAACAACAACAACAACAACAACAACAACAACAACAACAACAACAACAACAACAACAACAACAACAACAACAACAACAACAACAACAACAACAACAACAACAACAACAACAACAACAACAACAACAACAACAACAACAACAACAACAACAACAACAACAACAACAACAACAACAACAACAACAACAACAACAACAACAACAACAACAACAACAACAACAACAACAACAACAACAACAACAACAACAACAACAACAACAACAACAACAACAACAACAACAACAACAACAACAACAACAACAACAACAACAACAACAACAACAACAACAACAACAACAACAACAACAACAACAACAACAACAACAACAACAACAACAACAACAACAACAACAACAACAACAACAACAACAACAACAACAACAACAACAACAACAACAACAACAACAACAACAACAACAACAACAACAACAACAACAACAACAACAACAACAACAACAACAACAACAAC
Source organism: Platycheirus rosarum (assembly GCA_963971375.1). Lineage (NCBI taxonomy): Eukaryota > Metazoa > Arthropoda > Insecta > Diptera > Syrphidae > Platycheirus > Platycheirus rosarum. The sequence goes on from CAXARV010000057.1 coordinate 216,729, forward strand.
AACAACAACAACAACAACAACAACAACAACAACAACAACAACAACAACAACAACAACAACAACAACAACAACAACAACAACAACAACAACAACAACAACAACAACAACAACAACAACAACAACAACAACAACAACAACAACAACAACAACAACAACAACAACAACAACAACAACAACAACAACAACAACAACAACAACAACAACAACAACAACAACAACAACAACAACAACAACAACAACAACAACAACAACAACAACAACAACAACAACAACAACAACAACAACAACAACAACAACAACAACAACAACAACAACAACAACAACAACAACAACAACAACAACAACAACAACAACAACAACAACAACAACAACAACAACAACAACAACAACAACAACAACAACAACAACAACAACAACAACAACAACAACAACAACAACAACAACAACAACAACAACAACAAGAACAACAACAACAACAACAACAACAACAAGAACAACAACAACAACAACAACAACAACAACAACAACAACAACAACAACAACAACAACAACAACAACAACAACAACAACAACAACAACAACAACAACAACAACAACAACAACAACAACAACAACAACAACAACAACAACAACAACAACAACAACAACAACAACAACAACAACAACAACAACAACAACAACAACAACAACAACAACAACAACAACAACAACAACAACAACAACAACAACAACAACAACAACAACAACAACAACAACAACAACAACAACAACAACAACAACAACAACAACAACAACAACAACAACAACAACAACAACAACAACAACAACAACAACAACAACAACAACAACAACAACAACAACAACAACAACAACAACAACAACAACAACAACAACAACAACAACAACAACAACAACAACAACAACAACAACAACAACAACAACAACAACAACAACAACAACAACAACAACAACAACAACAACAACAACAACAACAACAACAACAACAACAACAACAACAACAACAACAACAACAACAACAACAACAACAACAACAACAACAACAACAACAACAACAACAACAACAACAACAACAACAACAACAACAACAACAACAACAACAACAACAACAACAACAACAACAACAACAACAACAACAACAACAACAACAACAACAACAACAACAACAACAACAACAACAACAACAACAACAACAACAACAACAACAACAACAACAACAACAACAACAACAACAACAACAACAACAACAACAACAACAACAACAACAACAACAACAACAACAACAACAACAACAACAACAACAACAACAACAACAACAACAACAACAACAACAACAACAACAACAACAACAACAACAACAACAACAACAACAACAACAACAACAACAACAACAACAACAACAACAACAACAACAACAACAACAACAACAACAACAACAACAACAACAACAACAACAACAACAACAACAACAACAACAACAACAACAACAACAACAACAACAACAACAACAACAACAACAACAACAACAACAACAACAACAACAACAACAACAACAACAACAACAACAACAACAACAACAACAACAACAACAACAACAACAACAACAACAACAACAACAACAACAACAACAACAACAACAACAACAACAACAACAACAACAACAACAACAACAACAACAACAACAACAACAACAACAACAACAACAACAACAACAACAACAACAACAACAACAACAACAACAACAACAACAACAACAACAACAACAACAACAACAACAACAACAACAACAACAACAACAACAACAACAACAACAACAACAACAACAACAACAACAACAACAACAACAACAACAACAACAACAACAACAACAACAACAACAACAACAACAACAACAACAACAACAACAACAACAACAACAACAACAACAACAACAACAACAACAACAACAACAACAACAACAACAACAACAACAACAACAACAACAACAACAACAACAACAACAACAACAACAACAACAACAACAACAACAACAACAACAACAACAACAACAACAACAACAACAACAACAACAACAACAACAACAACAACAACAACAACAACAACAACAACAACAACAACAACAACAACAACAACAACAACAACAACAACAACAACAACAACAACAACAACAACAACAACAACAACAACAACAACAACAACAACAACAACAACAACAACAACAACAACAACAACAACAACAACAACAACAACAACAACAACAACAACAACAACAACAACAACAACAACAACAACAACAACAACAACAACAACAACAACAACAACAACAACAACAACAACAACAACAACAACAACAACAACAACAACAACAACAACAACAACAACAACAACAACAACAACAACAACAACAACAACAACAACAACAACAACAACAACAACAACAACAACAACAACAACAACAACAACAACAACAACAACAACAACAACAACAACAACAACAACAACAACAACAACAACAACAACAACAACAACAACAACAACAACAACAACAACAACAACAACAACAACAACAACAACAACAACAACAACAACAACAACAACAACAACAACAACAACAACAACAACAACAACAACAACAACAACAACAACAACAACAACAACAACAACAACAACAACAACAACAACAACAACAACAACAACAACAACAACAACAACAACAACAACAACAACAACAACAACAACAACAACAACAACAACAACAACAACAACAACAACAACAACAACAACAACAACAACAACAACAACAACAACAACAACAACAACAACAACAACAACAACAACAACAACAACAACAACAACAACAACAACAACAACAACAACAACAACAACAACAACAACAACAACAACAACAACAACAACAACAACAACAACAACAACAACAACAACAACAACAACAACAACAACAACAACAACAACAACAACAACAACAACAACAACAACAACAACAACAACAACAACAACAACAACAACAACAACAACAACAACAACAACAACAACAACAACAACAACAACAACAACAACAACAACAACAACAACAACAACAACAACAACAACAACAACAACAACAACAACAACAACAACAACAACAACAACAACAACAACAACAACAACAACAACAACAACAACAACAACAACAACAACAACAACAACAACAACAACAACAACAACAACAACAACAACAACAACAACAACAACAA
>CAXARV010000057.1:227500-230000 GCA_963971375.1 Platycheirus rosarum
CAACAACAACAACAACAACAACAACAACAACAACAACAACAACAACAACAACAACAACAACAACAACAACAACAACAACAACAACAACAACAACAACAACAACAACAACAACAACAACAACAACAACAACAACAACAACAACAACAACAACAACAACAACAACAACAACAACAACAACAACAACAACAACAACAACAACAACAACAACAACAACAACAACAACAACAACAACAACAACAACAACAACAACAACAACAACAACAACAACAACAACAACAACAACAACAACAACAACAACAACAACAACAACAACAACAACAACAACAACAACAACAACAACAACAACAACAACAACAACAACAACAACAACAACAACAACAACAACAACAACAACAACAACAACAACAACAACAACAACAACAACAACAACAACAACAACAACAACAACAACAACAACAACAACAACAACAACAACAACAACAACAACAACAACAACAACAACAACAACAACAACAACAACAACAACAACAACAACAACAACAACAACAACAACAACAACAACAACAACAACAACAACAACAACAACAACAACAACAACAACAACAACAACAACAACAACAACAACAACAACAACAACAACAACAACAACAACAACAACAACAACAACAACAACAACAACAACAACAACAACAACAACAACAACAACAACAACAACAACAACAACAACAACAACAACAACAACAACAACAACAACAACAACAACAACAACAACAACAACAACAACAACAACAACAACAACAACAACAACAACAACAACAACAACAACAACAACAACAACAACAACAACAACAACAACAACAACAACAACAACAACAACAACAACAACAACAACAACAACAACAACAACAACAACAACAACAACAACAACAACAACAACAACAACAACAACAACAACAACAACAACAACAACAACAACAACAACAACAACAACAACAACAACAACAACAACAACAACAACAACAACAACAACAACAACAACAACAACAACAACAACAACAACAACAACAACAACAACAACAACAACAACAACAACAACAACAACAACAACAACAACAACAACAACAACAACAACAACAACAACAACAACAACAACAACAACAACAACAACAACAACAACAACAACAACAACAACAACAACAACAACAACAACAACAACAACAACAACAACAACAACAACAACAACAACAACAACAACAACAACAACAACAACAACAACAACAACAACAACAACAACAACAACAACAACAACAACAACAACAACAACAACAACAACAACAACAACAACAACAACAACAACAACAACAACAACAACAACAACAACAACAACAACAACAACAACAACAACAACAACAACAACAACAACAACAACAACAACAACAACAACAACAACAACAACAACAACAACAACAACAACAACAACAACAACAACAACAACAACAACAACAACAACAACAACAACAACAACAACAACAACAACAACAACAACAACAACAACAACAACAACAACAACAACAACAACAACAACAACAACAACAACAACAACAACAACAACAACAACAACAACAACAACAACAACAACAACAACAACAACAACAACAACAACAACAACAACAACAACAACAACAACAACAACAACAACAACAACAACAACAACAACAACAACAACAACAACAACAACAACAACAACAACAACAACAACAACAACAACAACAACAACAACAACAACAACAACAACAACAACAACAACAACAACAACAACAACAACAACAACAACAACAACAACAACAACAACAACAACAACAACAACAACAACCACAACAACAACAAATTTAACTGAAATTTATACAACTAAAAAAAGAATTTTAAACCGCATGATGTATGTGATATGTCTGAAAGAAATTTTTAAACGTATAGATGATAAAAAGAATTTTCAAGAAGAGTATGACAATAGAAACTCAAAACAATAATACAATTTAAAAAAGAGGCTGATTGAATTGTGGTTAGTAACAATGGACAGATTAGTTGCAGCGTATGATGTCAAAAAACGTATTCGATCGATCAAGTATAGTTAATGATAATTCTAATAAATAATTACAGAAGACACGTAAGAAAATCATTTAATAAAGCAGTACCTTAAATTTTAAATGATGACATATACACTGGCATCCATTATAATCATAAAAACACAAACGTCAAATTGTTATCAAGTCATCTATGTCAAGATATTATGGTAGAGAGAGATGTCTAACATCCCAACAGACTGCGAAACAACGCGACTCCATTGGATATTTCATCTCATGTTTAAGATCCTGAGAGAAATTATATCGTGTGGAGTCGGCCTTTTATGATATCGATGGCAGTATCGTTAAAATTCTTACCGCTGCCAAGGGCGGTATAATAAAGGTACCTGATTTATTAGAGTAGGCCGATAGGCCAAGTG
>CAXARV010000058.1:0-5000 GCA_963971375.1 Platycheirus rosarum
AAAGTTTCAAAATTTATATTCAATCGAAATTGAAATATTAATCATTTACTTTAGCGGTAATGTATAGGTATACAACTTAAGCGCCATCCATTTTAAGGGCTAGTTGCTTCGGCAGGTGAGTTGTTACACACTCCTTAGCGGATTACGACTTCCATGGCCACCGTCCTGCTGTTTTAAGCAACCAACGCCTTTCATGGTATCTGCATGAGTTGTTAATTTGGGCACCTTAACATTACGTTTGGTTCATCCCACAGCGCCAGTTCTGCTTACCAAAAGTGGCCCACTGGGCACAATATATCACAACCAAAACCTTCATATCAAGAAAGGCTAGGTTCTTACCCATTTAAAGTTTGAGAATAGGTTAAGATCGTTTCGACCCTAAGGCCTCTAATCATTCGCTTTACCAGATAAGATTATTTTAAATAATTTTTTATTGCACCAGCTATCCTGAGGGAAACTTCGGAGGGAACCAGCTACTAGATGGTTCGATTAGTCTTTCGCCCCTATACTCAATTCTGACAATCGATTTGCACGTCAGAACTGTTTCGGTCTTCCATCAGGGTTTCCCCTGACTTCAACCTGATCAAGTATAGTTCACCATCTTTCGGGTCACAGCATATATGCTCAAGGTACGCTCTAGTTAGAGGTATAAATAATATAAATATCATTATACATAACTGTATAGAACGCCCCGGGATTGAATTTATAATTCATAATAAATAATAAACTAATCCCATTTAAAAAACAGTTAAGTTAATTATGCCATTGGGTTTCATTCAAAAATACCCAATGACTTGCACATATGTTAGACTCCTTGGTCCGTGTTTCAAGACGGGTCCCGAAGGTATCCTGAATCTATCGCATTGTTAATCATAATAACGCATACATTTATAAAGAAAAAAACCCGAAAGTTTTAATTTCAATGTAAAATTTTTCGAAAAAAATTTAAGCGCATCATATAATTATATCTGTCAATGATTTATCAAATCTAATACATTTATTTTATGTTAGAAATCCGAAAATAACTAATTGGAATAAACTTAAGTAAAAGATCTTTTGATAAATATTTATTACATTAACAGATTACAATGTCCTTATATGGAAAAATTGCACACTATTTTTATAATATTTTTAAAATACCATAATATTAATGATGAATTTTCCATAATGGATATTCAGGTTCATCGGGCTTAACCTCTAAGCAGTTTCACGTACTATTTAACTCTCTATTCAGAGTTCTTTTCAACTTTCCCTCACGGTACTTGTTTACTATCGGTCTCATGGTTATATTTAGTTTTAGATGGAGTTTACCACCCACTTAGTGCTGCACTATCAAGCAACACGACTCTTTGGAAACACCTTCTAGTAATCATTAACGTTATACGGGCCTGGCACCCTCTATGGGTAAATGGCCTCATTTAAGAAGGACTTAAATCATTAATTTCTCATACTAGATTATAGATGTTCCATACACTGCATCCCATATTTGCCATAAAGACAAAATGGCTTAGTGCTGAACTGATTTCTTTTCGCTCGCCGCTACTAAGAAAATCCTTGTTAGTTTCTTTTCCTTCCCTCATTAATATGCTTAAATTCAGGGAGTTATCTCATATGAGTTGAGGTTGTTTAACATTTCTTTTTTTGTCAAATTTATATTTTATATACTCACAATTCTTTTTCTTTCTCTTACTTATTATTTTCTTTTTTCTTATTCTTTGTCTTTTTTCTTTTTTAATATCAATGCTAGTGAATTTATTTTGTATTTTATTTTATACTGATTAATTCCTCTAACAAAAAGATATTTATTGAATTTGTGTATCCGAATTGAGGTATATATTGTAAATTAATATTATGATTTTTTTTTCAAAAAAAAAAAACAAATAATATAACATATGCTTCAGCACACTTTAAAAGAAATAAATATCTTTTTCATGTACAAGCAACTTATTTAGCATAGTCTCACAACCCTCAACCATATGTAGTCCAAGCAGCACTTAAAAATTAATTCAAGTACATAACAGCATGGACTGCGATATGCGTTCAAAATGTCGATGTTCATGTGTCCTGCAGTTCACACGATGACGCACAGTTTGCTGCGTTCTTCATCGACCCATGAGCCAAGTGATCCACCGCTTAGAGTAGGTTTTTTTTTGTTTTTTTCATAAATCAATTTTTTCAAAGAAATAAAAAATATTATATTTATTTATTTCTTCAATTTTTTTTCTAACATTTACTTTATTAAAAGAAAAAGTTTGAAAAAAAATAACGTTTTTATAGTTGCGAATGTCCAAATTCAGATAAAATCTGAGTCGGTTACTTAGTGACTAAGTACAACTTGTATAACGTTATATTGTGTATATTTTTATATATATATTTAATGTTTTCTTATTGAAGGAACACGTTAATGATCCTTCCGCAGGTTCACCTACGGAAACCTTGTTACGACTTTTACTTCCTCTAAATAATCAAGTTCGGTCAACTTCTGCGAAACAACCGTAACACGTGAGCGTCACAGTGATCACGTCCGGAGACCTCACTAAATAATTCAATCGGTAGTAGCGACGGGCGGTGTGTACAAAGGGCAGGGACTTAATCAATACGAGTTAATGACTCACACTTACTGGGAATTCCAAGTTCATGTGAACAGTTTCAGTTCACAATCCCAAGCATGAAAGTGGTTCAGCGGTTTACCCGGACCTCTCGGTCTAGGAAATACACGTTGATACTTTCATTGTAGCGCGCGTGCAGCCCAGGACATCTAAGGGCATTCCAGACCTGTTATTGCTCAATCTCATTATTGCTAGACGCAATTTGTCCATTTAAGAAGCTAGTGTCCTTATAATGGGACAAACAAACAGGTACGGCTCCACTAACATAAACACATTCAAACACAATTATATTTTACTATATTCATGAATAAAGGCTATGAAAGCTTCAACACCATAATCCTGAAAGCATCTATTTAATATATTTGAGTCTCGTTCGTTATCGGAATTAACCAGACAAATCACTCCACGAACTAAGAACGGCCATGCACCACCACCCATAGATTCGAGAAAGAGCTATCAATCTGTCTTACACGCTTATGTTCGGACCTGGTAAGTTTTCCCGTGTTGAGTCAAATTAAGCCGCAGGCTCCACTCCTGGTGGTGCCCTTCCGTCAATTCCTTTAAGTTTCAGCTTTGCAACCATACTTCCCCCGGAGCCCAAAAGCTTTGGTTTCCCGGGAAGCCACTGAGAGAGCCATAGTAGTAGCTACACCCAATTGCTAGCTGGCATCGTTTATGGTTAGAACTAGGGCGGTATCTGATCGCCTTCGAACCTCTAACTTTCGTTCTTGATTAATGAAAACATCTTTGGCAAATGCTTTCGCTTAAGTTAGTCTTACGACGGTCCAAGAATTTCACCTCTCGCGTCGTAATACTAATGCCCCCAAACTGCTTCTATTAATCATTACCTCTTGATCTAAAAACCAATGAAAGTAGATCAGAGGTCTTATTTCATTATTCCATGCACAAAATATTCAGGCATTTGGAGCCTGCTTTAAGCACTCTAATTTGTTCAAAGTAATTGTACCGGCCCACAACAACACTCGATGAAGAGCACTGAAGCAGGTTTAAATAGGAGGTATAAATAATAATGCAAAGCACCATTAAATATTAGAACTCCACCGGTAATACGCTTGCATACATAAGGTAATGTACAGTCCAAAATTATGGTTTGTACTACCCGTATGAAGCACAAATTCAACTACGAACGTTTTAACCGCAACAACTTTAATATACGCTATTGAAGCTGGAATTACCGCGGCTGCTGGCACCAGACTTGCCCTTCAATAGGTCCTTGTTAAAGGATTTAAAGTGTACTCATTCCAATTACAGGGCCTCGGATATGAGTCCTGTATTGTTATTTTTCGTCACTACCTCCCCGAACTGGGAGTGGGTAATTTACGCGCCTGCTGCCTTCCTTAGATGTGGTAGCCGTTTCTCAGGCTCCCTCTCCGGAATCGAACCCTGATTCCCCGTTACCCGTTGCAACCATGGTAGTCCTAGATACTACCATCAATAGTTGATAGGGCAGACATTTGAAAGATCTGTCGTCGGTTCTGGACCATACGATCGGCAAATTATCTAGAGTTCAACCATATTAACGATTTTCGAAAAAATCGCTTGGTTTTAGACTAATAAAAGCACACGTTCCAAAGGTCCGTGTTTATATTGCATGTATTAGCTCTAGAATTACCACAGTTATCCAAGTAACTGTTAATGATCTAATGAACCATAACTGATATAATGAGCCTTTTGCGGTTTCACTTTTAATTCGTGTGTACTTAGACATGCATGGCTTAATCTTTGAGACAAGCATATAACTACTGGCAGGATCAACCAGAATAATGTTATTTTGAATTTTTCTTTTAATTGTTTTTTTTTATTACAATTATTTTATTTGTAAAACAAATATAAGAGAGAATATTTTAATATTCCCTCTTGTTTATAAAAATACTTTAAAATATTTTTTAAATAAATATTTTCAAATTTTTATTCAATTCCCTTGATATCAGCTGGAACCAAATTTTATATTTTATTTATATAAAATTTGTTTTGAAAACAGAGAATTAATAATTCTCTTTTTCATTCATTCCCACTTATAGGAAAAAACAAACTCAAAATCATTTTTTTCTATAAGTCTCCAGTTTACACTAATATAATTTTTAGCCATTATATGTAAACCCGTACTACACCCATCCGTGAGCCATTGTGGTTATGAACCGACCCCTTCAGTAATAATAGTACATCACCAAAACGTATTTCGTGATACGAATGTTAATTCGCACCCCAACTTAGGAAGAAAGCAGTCAAACAGCCACTGCTCTCCTAGGGATTCGTACGATTACCGCCTATCCCATGTATAGGTTGGAAAACAGCCATTAGTACATTTTAAAATTTCATACAAATAGTTATACTTCTCGTATATTTTCATACAATGTTTATTTTCTTGCA
>CAXARV010000058.1:10000-17500 GCA_963971375.1 Platycheirus rosarum
ATCATAGTGAGTTCCATTTCCCTGGTTGAAGCTTACTAAGTAAAGGTGCGTTGACACCTTCACTTTTCAACTCCAACCTCATTTCCAACGCATCAACATTTCACAACGCTTCCATCTGTTTTCCTGGTTAAAGTGTACAGAGTTGAAGGTGTGTTAGCACCTCCACTTTTCCACCTTAACCTCTCAACAACGGTTCAATCTTCTCCTGGTTAACCTACTTCGAATGAGGTGTGTTAGCACCTCTTCTTTTCAGCATTAACCTCAAAGTTTCATCAATTTTCGCTGGGGATTCTCAATATCAAAAGCGATATCCCACTTTCTCAATCTCGAATCCCCAGCCCATTAAAAACCTTATCACCACCCAATCAACAACACTACGCTCTCACTTCGCCAAGGCCTTACTTAGAGTAACTGAATTAACCGTCACACTTTCAGAACCTTGTTTCCAGGAGCACCACGCGGAGGTGGAGAGCACATGCTCCCAGTAGATAGGGACAGAGGGAATCTCGTTAATCCATTCATGCGCGTCACTAATTAGATGACGAGGCATTTGGCTACCTTAAGAGAGTCATAGTTACTCCCGCCGTTTACCCGCGCTTACTTGAATTTCTTCACTTTGACATTCAGAGCACTGGGCAGAAATCACATTGTGTCAACACCCGTTAGGGCCATCACAATGCTTTGTTTTAATTAGACAGTCGGATTCCCCAAGTCCGTGCCAGTTCTGAATTGATTGTTAATTGATAGTCGTTATAAATAAAAAGAATAATATCTTGCGATATATCTTAAAATTTTTAGCAAGAAAATTCCACAATTGGTTACGTAACAACTATCCGGGGAACAAAACTCAGGAGTTTTTATTTACCCAGAACGAGTACATAAACCATGTTATTGCTTCCAATTCAAGCCCGACTATCTCAATCTTCAGAGCCAATCCTTATCCCGAAGTTACGGATCTAATTTGCCGACTTCCCTTACCTACATTATTCTATCGACTAGAGACTCTTCACCTTGGAGACCAGCTGCGGATATCGGTACGGCCTGTTGAGAAGTTTGCGTAATCCCACCATAAATTTTCAAGGTCCGAGGAGAAAATATCGACACAACAGTAAATGTCATGCTCTTCTAGTCCATCTACCATATCTCTCTTCGAAAGACTTCCATGGTAGTACGACTATAAAACAGAAAAGAAAACTCTTTCGATATCTCTCGACGGCTTCTTTATGGTCGTTCCTGTTGCCAGGATGAGCAAATTGCCCATTTTTAATAACAAACGGATACTCAACAGGTTACGGAATTGGAACCGTATTCCCTTTCGTTCAAAATTTATCAAGTATTTAAATTTTTTTATTATTTTTTTCAAAAAAAAATATTTTTTTTTGTTTTTTTTTCTAATAACTTTTTTTTATAACTTGAAAATTTTCAGCTTTCGCCTTGAACTTAGGACCGACTAACTCGTGATCAACCACTGTTCACACGAAACCCTTCTCCACTTCAGTCCTCCAAGGTCTCATTCGATTATTTGCTACTACCACCAAGATCTGTACCAATAGCGGCTCCATGCAGGCTTACGCCAAACACTTCTAAGCACACCATTGTACCCTCCTACTCACTAAAGTTTCAAAATTTATATTCAATCGAAATTGAAATATTAATCATTTACTTTAGCGGTAATGTATAGGTATACAACTTAAGCGCCATCCATTTTAAGGGCTAGTTGCTTCGGCAGGTGAGTTGTTACACACTCCTTAGCGGATTACGACTTCCATGGCCACCGTCCTGCTGTTTTAAGCAACCAACGCCTTTCATGGTATCTGCATGAGTTGTTAATTTGGGCACCTTAACATTACGTTTGGTTCATCCCACAGCGCCAGTTCTGCTTACCAAAAGTGGCCCACTGGGCACAATATATCACAACCAAAACCTTCATATCAAGAAAGGCTAGGTTCTTACCCATTTAAAGTTTGAGAATAGGTTAAGATCGTTTCGACCCTAAGGCCTCTAATCATTCGCTTTACCAGATAAGATTATTTTAAATAATTTTTTATTGCACCAGCTATCCTGAGGGAAACTTCGGAGGGAACCAGCTACTAGATGGTTCGATTAGTCTTTCGCCCCTATACTCAATTCTGACAATCGATTTGCACGTCAGAACTGTTTCGGTCTTCCATCAGGGTTTCCCCTGACTTCAACCTGATCAAGTATAGTTCACCATCTTTCGGGTCACAGCATATATGCTCAAGGTACGCTCTAGTTAGAGGTATAAATAATATAAATATCATTATACATAACTGTATAGAACGCCCCGGGATTGAATTTATAATTCATAATAAATAATAAACTAATCCCATTTAAAAAACAGTTAAGTTAATTATGCCATTGGGTTTCATTCAAAAATACCCAATGACTTGCACATATGTTAGACTCCTTGGTCCGTGTTTCAAGACGGGTCCCGAAGGTATCCTGAATCTATCGCATTGTTAATCATAATAACGCATACATTTATAAAGAAAAAAACCCGAAAGTTTTAATTTCAATGTAAAATTTTTCGAAAAAAATTTAAGCGCATCATATAATTATATCTGTCAATGATTTATCAAATCTAATACATTTATTTTATGTTAGAAATCCGAAAATAACTAATTGGAATAAACTTAAGTAAAAGATCTTTTGATAAATATTTATTACATTAACAGATTACAATGTCCTTATATGGAAAAATTGCACACTATTTTTATAATATTTTTAAAATACCATAATATTAATGATGAATTTTCCATAATGGATATTCAGGTTCATCGGGCTTAACCTCTAAGCAGTTTCACGTACTATTTAACTCTCTATTCAGAGTTCTTTTCAACTTTCCCTCACGGTACTTGTTTACTATCGGTCTCATGGTTATATTTAGTTTTAGATGGAGTTTACCACCCACTTAGTGCTGCACTATCAAGCAACACGACTCTTTGGAAACACCTTCTAGTAATCATTAACGTTATACGGGCCTGGCACCCTCTATGGGTAAATGGCCTCATTTAAGAAGGACTTAAATCATTAATTTCTCATACTAGATTATAGATGTTCCATACACTGCATCCCATATTTGCCATAAAGACAAAATGGCTTAGTGCTGAACTGATTTCTTTTCGCTCGCCGCTACTAAGAAAATCCTTGTTAGTTTCTTTTCCTTCCCTCATTAATATGCTTAAATTCAGGGAGTTATCTCATATGAGTTGAGGTTGTTTAACATTTCTTTTTTTGTCAAATTTATATTTTATATACTCACAATTCTTTTTCTTTCTCTTACTTATTATTTTCTTTTTTCTTATTCTTTGTCTTTTTTCTTTTTTAATATCAATGCTAGTGAATTTATTTTGTATTTTATTTTATACTGATTAATTCCTCTAACAAAAAGATATTTATTGAATTTGTGTATCCGAATTGAGGTATATATTGTAAATTAATATTATGATTTTTTTTTCAAAAAAAAAAAACAAATAATATAACATATGCTTCAGCACACTTTAAAAGAAATAAATATCTTTTTCATGTACAAGCAACTTATTTAGCATAGTCTCACAACCCTCAACCATATGTAGTCCAAGCAGCACTTAAAAATTAATTCAAGTACATAACAGCATGGACTGCGATATGCGTTCAAAATGTCGATGTTCATGTGTCCTGCAGTTCACACGATGACGCACAGTTTGCTGCGTTCTTCATCGACCCATGAGCCAAGTGATCCACCGCTTAGAGTAGGTTTTTTTTTGTTTTTTTCATAAATCAATTTTTTCAAAGAAATAAAAAATATTATATTTATTTATTTCTTCAATTTTTTTTCTAACATTTACTTTATTAAAAGAAAAAGTTTGAAAAAAAATAACGTTTTTATAGTTGCGAATGTCCAAATTCAGATAAAATCTGAGTCGGTTACTTAGTGACTAAGTACAACTTGTATAACGTTATATTGTGTATATTTTTATATATATATTTAATGTTTTCTTATTGAAGGAACACGTTAATGATCCTTCCGCAGGTTCACCTACGGAAACCTTGTTACGACTTTTACTTCCTCTAAATAATCAAGTTCGGTCAACTTCTGCGAAACAACCGTAACACGTGAGCGTCACAGTGATCACGTCCGGAGACCTCACTAAATAATTCAATCGGTAGTAGCGACGGGCGGTGTGTACAAAGGGCAGGGACTTAATCAATACGAGTTAATGACTCACACTTACTGGGAATTCCAAGTTCATGTGAACAGTTTCAGTTCACAATCCCAAGCATGAAAGTGGTTCAGCGGTTTACCCGGACCTCTCGGTCTAGGAAATACACGTTGATACTTTCATTGTAGCGCGCGTGCAGCCCAGGACATCTAAGGGCATTCCAGACCTGTTATTGCTCAATCTCATTATTGCTAGACGCAATTTGTCCATTTAAGAAGCTAGTGTCCTTATAATGGGACAAACAAACAGGTACGGCTCCACTAACATAAACACATTCAAACACAATTATATTTTACTATATTCATGAATAAAGGCTATGAAAGCTTCAACACCATAATCCTGAAAGCATCTATTTAATATATTTGAGTCTCGTTCGTTATCGGAATTAACCAGACAAATCACTCCACGAACTAAGAACGGCCATGCACCACCACCCATAGATTCGAGAAAGAGCTATCAATCTGTCTTACACGCTTATGTTCGGACCTGGTAAGTTTTCCCGTGTTGAGTCAAATTAAGCCGCAGGCTCCACTCCTGGTGGTGCCCTTCCGTCAATTCCTTTAAGTTTCAGCTTTGCAACCATACTTCCCCCGGAGCCCAAAAGCTTTGGTTTCCCGGGAAGCCACTGAGAGAGCCATAGTAGTAGCTACACCCAATTGCTAGCTGGCATCGTTTATGGTTAGAACTAGGGCGGTATCTGATCGCCTTCGAACCTCTAACTTTCGTTCTTGATTAATGAAAACATCTTTGGCAAATGCTTTCGCTTAAGTTAGTCTTACGACGGTCCAAGAATTTCACCTCTCGCGTCGTAATACTAATGCCCCCAAACTGCTTCTATTAATCATTACCTCTTGATCTAAAAACCAATGAAAGTAGATCAGAGGTCTTATTTCATTATTCCATGCACAAAATATTCAGGCATTTGGAGCCTGCTTTAAGCACTCTAATTTGTTCAAAGTAATTGTACCGGCCCACAACAACACTCGATGAAGAGCACTGAAGCAGGTTTAAATAGGAGGTATAAATAATAATGCAAAGCACCATTAAATATTAGAACTCCACCGGTAATACGCTTGCATACATAAGGTAATGTACAGTCCAAAATTATGGTTTGTACTACCCGTATGAAGCACAAATTCAACTACGAACGTTTTAACCGCAACAACTTTAATATACGCTATTGAAGCTGGAATTACCGCGGCTGCTGGCACCAGACTTGCCCTTCAATAGGTCCTTGTTAAAGGATTTAAAGTGTACTCATTCCAATTACAGGGCCTCGGATATGAGTCCTGTATTGTTATTTTTCGTCACTACCTCCCCGAACTGGGAGTGGGTAATTTACGCGCCTGCTGCCTTCCTTAGATGTGGTAGCCGTTTCTCAGGCTCCCTCTCCGGAATCGAACCCTGATTCCCCGTTACCCGTTGCAACCATGGTAGTCCTAGATACTACCATCAATAGTTGATAGGGCAGACATTTGAAAGATCTGTCGTCGGTTCTGGACCATACGATCGGCAAATTATCTAGAGTTCAACCATATTAACGATTTTCGAAAAAATCGCTTGGTTTTAGACTAATAAAAGCACACGTTCCAAAGGTCCGTGTTTATATTGCATGTATTAGCTCTAGAATTACCACAGTTATCCAAGTAACTGTTAATGATCTAATGAACCATAACTGATATAATGAGCCTTTTGCGGTTTCACTTTTAATTCGTGTGTACTTAGACATGCATGGCTTAATCTTTGAGACAAGCATATAACTACTGGCAGGATCAACCAGAATAATGTTATTTTGAATTTTTCTTTTAATTGTTTTTTTTTATTACAATTATTTTATTTGTAAAACAAATATAAGAGAGAATATTTTAATATTCCCTCTTGTTTATAAAAATACTTTAAAATATTTTTTAAATAAATATTTTCAAATTTTTATTCAATTCCCTTGATATCAGCTGGAACCAAATTTTATATTTTATTTATATAAAATTTGTTTTGAAAACAGAGAATTAATAATTCTCTTTTTCATTCATTCCCACTTATAGGAAAAAACAAACTCAAAATCATTTTTTTCTATAAGTCTCCAGTTTACACTAATATAATTTTTAGCCATTATATGTAAACCCGTACTACACCCATCCGTGAGCCATTGTGGTTATGAACCGACCCCTTCAGTAATAATAGTACATCACCAAAACGTATTTCGTGATACGAATGTTAATTCGCACCCCAACTTAGGAAGAAAGCAGTCAAACAGCCACTGCTCTCCTAGGGATTCGTACGATTACCGCCTATCCCATGTATAGGTTGGAAAACAGCCATTAGTACATTTTAAAATTTCATACAAATAGTTATACTTCTCGTATATTTTCATACAATGTTTATTTTCTTGCAGGGACTTTGAAAATATTTCATTTAAACTTATTAACAAATTTCATTTTAATTGTATTTTATAATTTGTTCCGCCTATCCCATGTATAGGTTGGAAAACAGCCATTAGTACATTTTAAAATTTCATACAAATAGTTATACTTCTCGTATATTTTCACACAATGTTTATTTTCTTGCAGGGACTTTGAAAATATTTCATTTAAAATAAAATAAAATGTATATTCAATTATTTTTTCTTGATTTCTCATATATTTTGTAGTTAAAAAAATAGACTTTAGTACATTTGATTTTTTGGGGGTGATTTCTCATATAAATGCCTTTTCGAAGTCTAGAACTGCGTTCATTGCTGGCTGGAGAATAATGTGAAGATTATAATCAAATTTTATTTTTAGTTTTAAAATGTAGTGTAGTAATTTGTGTTATTATTATTTCTGCTTCCAGGCAAAATTTCGACCACAAAACGTTACATTTTAATTTTTCCAAACAATATAATATGGATGAAAGGATTTTTAAGCTTTTTTGGGCCAAATATATATTGTTTAGATATCTTCTTCTTCTTCTTCTTCTTCATCTTCTTCTTCTTCTTCTTCTTCTCTTCTTCTTCTTCTTCTTCTTCTTCTTCTTCTTCTTCTTCTTCTTCTTCTTCTTCTTCTTCTTCTTTTGTCTAAGTACTTTTTTTGCTAAGTACTTTTCTTCTTCCTTTTTTTCTAAGTACCTCTCTTAGGTACTTCTACATACGCGTCTTCGTCTAAGAACTTCTCTTTGACGTACGCCTTCTTCTTGTAAGTATCGTTACGTCTTTTTCTTAATTAACTTTTAACCAAGATGGGTTGTTAACATTACAATTACTTCGTTAATTGCAGTTTTTTTTTATAGTTCATGTTAATGA